>VMDR010000437.1:0-234837 GCA_007922815.1 Macrotus californicus | reverse complement strand
AGGAGAACTTCCCTAATCTGGCAAAGGAAATAGACTTCCAGGAAGTCCAGGAAGCTCAGAGAATCCCAAAGAACCTGGACCCAAGGAGGAACACACCCAGGCACATCATAATTACATTAGCCTAGATTAAAGATAAGGAGAGAATCTTTAAAGCAGCAAGAGACAGTTACCTACAAAGGAGTGCCCATAAGACTGTCAGCTGATTTCTCAAAAGAAACCTTGCAGGCAAGAAGGGGCTGGAAAGAAGTATTCAAAATCATGAAAGACAAGGACCTACATCCAAGATTACTCTATCCAGCAAAGCTATCATTTAGCATGGAAGGGCAGATAAAATGCTTCCCAGATAAGGTTGAGTTAAAGGAGTTCATCATCACCCAGCCCTTATTATATGAAATGTTAAAGGGACTTATCGAAGAAAAAGAAGATAAAAAATATGAACAATAAAATGACAACAAACTCACAGCTATTAAAAACCGAACCTAAAAAAAACAACTAAGCAAACAACTAGAACTGGAACAGAATCACAGAAATGGAGATTACATGAAGGGTTATCAGTGGGGGAGTGGGAGGGGAAAGAGGGGGAAAGGTACAGGGAATAAGAAGCATAAATGTAGGTAGAAGATAGACAGGGGGAGGTTAAGAATAGTATAGGAAGTGTAGTAGCCAAAGAACTTATATATATGACCCATGGGCATGAACTAAAGGGGAGGAATGTGGGTGGGACGGGGTGTGCAGGGTGGAGGGGAATAAAGGGGAGGAAACATTCAATATTGTATTAGTTTCAGATGACTAATTTTTAATTGTATCCCACAACAATATTTTTTAAAAATCCCTCCCATCATCTACAAGACCCCTGGGGGTCACTTGGGGACCCTGCGCAAGGGAGAGTCTATTCAGGCGACACTCCTGCTTCAGCGTCACTCGATGCCAGCTCCCTGGGACGGCTGAATGCACTCAAAGTTCTTCCTTTAGCTTACCCTTTTATCTTCTAAACAGCTCCGGACTGCTTACTTTTCCACCTGCAAAATTACTTGCAGGGCTTCCCTAAATGTGATGACTGTCTTTGAGCCCCCGCTTCCTTTCCTCATCCCAAGTCCCTTCTCTTGAACTGGACCTCCCTGACTTCCATTGAGGAAACTTTGCCCTGGACCAAGGGGCTTCTGCCTTGTGTCCTCATGTGATCCTGGCAACAACCTTCCCAGGTTAATAGAACAGGTGATGCCGCCCCTATTTTTGAGAGATGGAAATGGAGAGACTGATGTGAAGAAATGTACTGGCGTGGCTCATGTTCCAGCTCCTGATGTTTGATTAGTGCCCTTTGTGTGTCCTCTCTATACTGTACGCTTGTCACAGCCGAGCTGCCCGCAATCAGAAGACCTGGGCTTCACTCTGAGATTGCGGTTCACTAGTTCTGGGACCTCTGGCCCCAACTCCTCCAAGGCCATTTCCATGTATAAAAATGGAAATGATCACGCCTACCCTTGGAGTTATGACTGTTGTTATGTGAAATTAACATACGTGAGCATCATCTTTTACCATCGTACATTTAGAAAGTGTTTTGCCAAGAGGAGGAAAGGTCACCCACTGTTTTATAGGATCTCTCTACAACACTACGTGAGTTTGGGAAACCGAGGTTCTCCCCATCTGGCAGCTGAATGAACGGAGGCAGGGGAAGCTCTTGCTTGCAGAGTTGCCCAGCCGGTTACAAGCAGAGCTAGGCTGGAATCCAGTCTCCAGACTTCTGGTCCTGTGTGTGTGCTTCCCAGAGTCCCGAGGCCGTGAATTTGGGTCTTGTGCAACCTAAAGGGTTTTCAAAGACCAACAAAACTAACATTAAAATCTCTTTTGGCTAAAAACGATCTCTTAGCAGGTGGGGTGAGTATGGGAGGCTCTGCCTGTGTGCGCAGTTTTCTCCCCAAACATCAGGGAAGGCAAACAGCACATTGTCCCTGGTGCTGACCTCTGGTTGTCTCACTTGACGGTTCTGAAAATTTTGTGATTCTTTTCGGGGGAGTGGGTTGTTCCCTGAGCTGCTTTGAAAGTGCTTTCCCTGCCTCATCAAACTAGAAACGTGCTGTTCACTTCCCTAGACTCTGGGCTTGATCCCAGGTGGATAGGAAAGATGACTGTCCAGCTTCCTGGCTGGAAACTTCTAGCCCTGATTCTAGCCTTCCTGTTCAGGCGCTGCCTGTTCTTGTAAAGGACTCAGGTTTCCATCCCAGCCCATTGAGAGGAGGCTGCCAAGTGCGCTAATTTAATATTTGGGGTAGGAATTGCATTTTGTAAGGAAGTGGAAGTGGTTTCTTTTTCCACCCTGCACTCACTTCATTTCCGATCATAGGGGAGAGGGCGGGCATTGTCCTGCAAAACTGCCTTTAGCTATCACCAGTCCACCCTGCTTTTTCAAAGGCAGACTTGTTTCGGCCTTGGTTTCTTCCTCTGTCCTGGGAAGTGTAATCCCAGAGTGCAGTGTTTTGTGGTGCCCTGCAGCAAATCCCACTCACCTGCTGTCCCCAAATGGGGTGCCATGTGGAACTAGCATTTGCAGAGAACCATCAGATGAGGAGATTGGGCGATGGGGGGAGCATCAGAAGCCAGGAGTGATACGTGGGATTAGCATGAGTAATGGAACAGAAAGGAACAAATGTGATGATGGAAGCGTTTTGTAATGGAAAAGGTTACTTAACAAGGTGTACTTGGGAGCAGAATGGTCTGTGACCAGCCCTGGGCTGCAGACTACCCCTGACTACTTTGTAACAGGGCAGAGAGCTCTGGAAATCTGCTCCTGTGCTCCAGGGTGGGGGTGGCTGGCAGGTTATTAGCTGGGTGGAAAACTGCCGAAGGGCAGGATTTGGGGTGGCAGACTTTTAATTATACTTCTGTTCCTCCATCCTGATTCCCCAGACTCAGGAAGGTTATGGATTGAACAGATCACCCAGAGGCCAGAATGGAGTCCGAACCTCTTATTAGCTGTGTAACCTGGGGCAAAACACCTAACTGCTCTATGCCTCAGCTTTCTCATCTGTAAAATGGGGGTTATACTCTCACCGGCTAACTGTGAGGATTTGGAGCCCCGCGGCTTGATGGTAGTAGCTGTTGAGTTTTACTGTGGATTCCATTCTTTTAAAAAAGTTTTTAGAGGCCTGACTGGTGTGGCTCAGTTGAGGCCTGACTGGTGTGGCTCAGTTGATTGGGTGCTGTCCTGCAAAGTGGAAAGGTCGCTGGCTTGATTCCCAGTCAGGGCACATGTAGAGGCAACCGATGGATGTTACTCTCTCTCTCTTTCTCCCTCCTTTCCCCTTTCTCTAAAAATAAATAAAGAAAATCTTTTAAAAAATAAAAAAGTTGTTAGATATAGGGCTGTATTTAGAATGCCGAATTAGTATTTCAAGAAAGTTTTGTTATGTGAGGAGGGGAGAGAGAATAAACTGAATATTTGAAATGATTGGTTGGGAATGGTAAGGAAAGAGTACTATTGATAAATACTTCACCAGCATTGAAATAGCACCTGCCCCTTTTATTTGGGCACAAAAAAGAATGTAGTGAGCGCAAAGATCCATCTAGAAGTATCCCACGTGTGATGGGCGGCAGGCGTTGTGGTGCTCAGCCTACCCAGCAGGCACCTCTGATGCGGTGTTGGCAAGGTGACTACAGGGTTGTGTTGGGGACAGGGGCAGCAGGGGCTGCTGAGGTCCCAGAGCCAGCACCATCCCATCCAAACACTCATGAGGAAGCATTTAACTTTTGCATTGATTTGCAAATAGCTGGCATATGTTTTATTTAATGAGCGGAAAGTTAGGAACATGCACCTGGACAAGCAAGGACACATAACAGAGCGAGACGACGTGGCTTAGGTTGGTTTCATGGCAGAGGGAGGGCAGTCATGTTTACTGTGTGGCAGGAACCTTCCAGACTTCTTTGCACCTTGTCCTCATGGCAGCCTGGGGAGGCTGCAAGAATCCTGGTTTTATAAAAAATGAACAGGCCTGAGCCTCAGAGTACTGCACGTGCCCAAGGTCAGACGCGGTGACCCAGAAAATCATCCTGGACTCAAGGACTACATAGCAATTGAGAAGCCTTATACCTTTGCCCTACATGGCCCGTTGTCCCCAGGCCTGGGTGTCGCCTGGCTGCCAGGTGGCGGGTGGGGACTTGTCCTGCAACTGTTGTGTAGAGTAAGAGGGAAGAAAACTTGTCCTGGGGGAAAGGGAAGGAGGTGCCTTGTTGATATGCGCCCAGCTGGAAGCTGGCAGGGAGCCCCAGTATGCTTTCTGTCCACCTTTCTCCCTGACTGCCTCACTCTCACGATATTGAATCTCCAATTTCCATGGAGATTAGGCGAAGGGGAGCCTCTTAGTCACTTGAAGCACAAAGGCTCTCAGCTGGTTGGGACGTTTGACTTCATGTGTTTTGGAAATATTCTGAAGTCCAACGAGCTGAATATACAGTTGAGTAAGGTCGGACCCCCATAGGTCCAGGACACCTTAGCAGCATCTGGAACAACCTCCCTGGTTTCATAATTCTGGGTCACACTGCATCGGATGAGAAGTGGGTGCTTCTGGATTCAGGGGGCAGGCTCTGTGCCACCACCAGCCAGGAGTGGCCCCTGCCTGCTAGGCAGTCACTCACAGGGGTGCCAACTCAGTGTGGATAAAGCTCTGAGCAGTGGCTTAGGCCCCAAGCAGACTTGGGCTCCAGAAGTGGCAGAGAGGGTCCAGCGTGCAGGACCCTCCCTCTTCTGAGCCGCAGTGACCCATTCATCAAGGTGAGTGTGGCTCATTCACTCCAAGTGTCCTCTTCACACCATGCTGTGACCCTCTCCTTCATTCCCCAGTTCCTGCTCCCTGTGGGAAGGATTGCAGGTGAGGGATGGGGTGGGGTTAATGCTAACCCCATAGCACAGCCCCTCTGTTCATTCTCATTTCCAGTAATTCCAAGTCAGGTCTGGCCATAGCAGCTTTATGAACCTGAGTTGGGTCATTTTAAACCTTTCCGCAGAAGGTTTAAAATTCAGAAATGCTTTCTGCATTTCCCGGGTGACTGATTTTTCAAGGCAGCCACGCCCCTCAGCCTGCTCAGCAAGTCCTCTGAAGTCGGAGTTGTTTTGTTCTTGCAGCTGGGAGGCTGGGCCAGTGGGAGTTTGTGGGGGAGCTCATTTCAGTGCAGGTTAACTTAGAGGCAGTTCAGTCTGCTGCTAGAGAGGACCAGGAAACTGTAGCGTGTGTTTCAGAGAACCCTGTTCCTTGGGGGCGGCGGGGGAGGTGGGGGCAGGTCAGAAGGCCCAGGATACCTAGAGGAAGACTTGGGGCTCCTGCCTTATTATCATCTCTCATCTTAGCTGCAGGAGAGTGGTGCTTATTTAAGATGTTGAAGGGATTTTCTGAGTGGGGTGCATCAGGGTGAAGTGAGTTTCCCGCTGCATCCTTGGGTGCCACATGCAGTGACTGACCTTCTCTCTCTGCCCTTGTCTCTAGAATGTGGGGTTCCCCAGACCCCTATTTCCCTTTCCATATCTCTACCTGGGGTTTTTCTCTTCAGAGATTTCTTTTACATGATTGTCAGTGTTATCATGTGTTTAAGGGAAGGAAACTCTAGTAAGACCTACATGGCACATTGCCTGGCTCATCCAAGTCTTTTCTTAAAGGGCAAGTTCAATGCAGAGCAAGTGCAGGGTGAGACCTTACATATACTGGATCCCACAGGGCAAAAAGTAGGATTTCTAGACTCTAACGTCAAGAGAATTTTAGATATTTCCCTGCTAGATGATACTGGGGGAAGAGTCTAAATTTCATTCTGTACATCCCTTCAGTTCTTACACTACCTGTGCACTTGCTGAAACCTAAGCTTGTCTGAGTTGTGCATCGGATCTTTGTGATTGAAAAGATAAGGACACATTTCCTAGGCCTGGCAGCTAGCGGCCAAAGGAATCCTCAGGTGTGTGGCCTTATGGAACCAAAGTTCCAGTCAGTTTCTTATTAAAAACTCTCCCTTTTCACACTGATCCTTCCCTCGGAAACTGATAAATAATCAGGCTCCATGGAACTGAATTTTACCCATACTATAAGCATTATTAGGCAATAAAAAAATGTAAAACATGTGTTTCTTCCTCAGCCACATTGCTGTTTATAAATAATTTAGAAAGTGCAGGCTTGGTGACTTTGCTAGGTTTCATGAAACAAAGGTATTGGAATCAAATCTTCAAGCTGGGACCCTGTGTCTTAATTCTAGTCTAGACATAGGGCTTGCTCCTTGCCCAGGTCTGTGAAGGAGCTGCAGGGGAGGGGTGTGGGGGGCGGGTGTCTTGGGAAGACATTATAGACTGTCCTTTAAAATCAAAGTCACTGGAGTAAAGTCTCCTGTGGCTTTTAGGAATTTGGTTTTTGTCCAGGCTACTGCAGTTATGATGGTGAAGAGGGGCCCCTAGGGTCACATGGGTACCTTGGGAGAGGCTGGGTATTATCATCTTGTTTGGATGTGTGACTTGGGGAGCTCACAGAGATCTTTGCTGTTGCTTTTTTTCTTGTCCTGGCTCGTAGTCACATCAACATGCCTTCTGTGCCGTTGCTGGAAGCCGTCTGCATCTTCCTGTTTGCTGGAGGTAAGCGTTTGTGCTGGGGGGCGGGCCGGTGAGGTGTTGGGGGGTTGGTTTGTCTCACATCCTGTCACTCTTAACATCTAAAAGTCTGTTGCATGCCTCTGAGTCTCTCCACTCCACAGCCCCCTGTGGGGTCTAAGCCCTACCATCTCGCTCTTGGACCACCGCAGTAGCCTCCTGACGGGTCTCCCTGGGTCCCTTCCGGCCCGTTCTCCACACAGCAACCATTTCAGAGGACAAGTCTGATCCTGTCTGGACCCCTCTCCCCTCCCACCCTCTGACTGAAGCAACTTTTAAGGAATGTCCCATTGCTCTCAGAGGCCCTGCCTGATCTGGCCCCATAGCCGGCGTTCATCCTCTCCCATGCCCCCTCCCCACCCTGTCTGCTACAGCCCCCACCCCTTCCTGCCCAGTGCCCTTTCTCCCTCCTGCCCTGGAAATTCCCGGTTACGGTGGCCCCTCTCCCTGGATCACTGTCTTAACCCAACACCGCCACTCTGGTAAACTCCTACTCATCCTTCAGCACCCAGCGTGTTTCCTCCTGGACCCCCAGATCTGACCAGATGCCCCTGTTCAAACCTCCTATAGCTTTGGACTCTCAGCTGCGGAGCACTTAACACAGATTGGACTTTATTTCTGTGTGAATTGTTAAATATTAGCGTCCATCTTCTCCACCAGATACAAGCTCCGTGAGAAAGAGACTCTGTATTTTCGCCATTCGCTACTGTGTGACCTCAGCGCCTCGCGCTGGGCCTGAGTGCTCACGAAGCAGATCTTCCCTCTTTGCCCTTCCCAAGTTCTGGCGTCTGTGAAACACGAGGTGGTAGGAAGGAATCGGAGTGGTTTGCCATTCCCGTGGCCGGGGTGGCCAGCTGTTTGGGTCTAGCTTGGGAGCTTCCTGCTGTCTCTGAGCTGCTCTCCTACACTTCCTCTCTGGTCTGTGTCTCAGTGAGTAGGTGTATTGTCTCTGCAGAGGTGGCTGCTGTCACCATCTGCCTGTTCCCTGGAACCTGGGGGAAATAAGAGAGGCCGGAAGAAGAGGGGTAGTTGCTCTGCTCACCTGTCCCCCCTCTAAACCATGCAGGTGACAGTGTAACACAGTGACTTCATGGTCAGGATACTGGGGAGAGATGAGACGTGTTTGGCTACAGGCTCTGAACATGGTCCCTGGAGGCCCAGGCGCAGTAAAGTCCTGCTCCAGCTCATCCCAGAACTTCTCCTTTGTGGCCCTTACTATGTCACAGAGCCCTTGAGCTGACCATCCTGAGTTGTACAGATGAGGCATGGGAGGCCCAGAGAGGCTGTGTGACTTGCCCAGGGTCACACAGCTATTGATAACAGAGCTGAAATGAAAACTCAAGTCTCCTGATTCCCAGGCTGGCACCACCACTCTGGTCTCCTATGGGAGAAATAAGAAGGTACAGGAATTCTCTCTCTGAGCCTTGGCTGCAGTGAAAGGGTTTCATAGATCAGTGATTCTCCTTAGCACCCCCTGTTCTCCCAGGACATCCAAGTTCTGAAGTCCAGGTAGATGGTCTTCAGAGGCTAAAGCAGCAATCATCCATTCACCGGCCCCCTTTGCTGGGGGCTACTCTGAAGAGTCCTGAGATCATTTCAGAAGGGAGCAGTGGAAGTGTCATCCAGGCACCAGGAGGGCTCACCTGAAGCCTGACACCTGCTCTAGCAGCTGAGTGCATGGCACAGAGGCATGTCAGCTGAGTGACATCTTTAGTAAGTGGTCTCCAGTCACAGCAGTCCTGTCACTCCCGTCTGGGGAGACAGCTGGCCTGTCTCCAGCTGGAGGATTTGCTGGTAAGAGGTTTAAAAAGGAGCAGTGTTTTCTTGTAGGGCCTTAGGGATTCCTCAGCTCCTGGGCCCTTTGCCAATAATTCATGGGCTCATTCAGGAAACCTTCGTGCCTGCCTGCTGTGTGCAGAGAGCTGGGCGAGGCTCTGTGGAGGACAGGCAGAGATGCCCGTGCCCCGGGAGCTTCTGGGGGAGAAGGGCCACGGCAACATCACCCCATTATGGGTTGGGATGTACCGGGTCCCCACAAGTTGGCAAGATTTTGACATCTGAATGCAATGAAGCAGAAAGCCTCTTTGCAGGAATGACAACTTGCTGAATTATTGAGTGATTTTTGCGTTCTCTTTTGGGGTGTAGGGGGCGGGAAGTGTTATCCTGCCTCTGTGCCAACATCTGCCATTTATTATGGAAGTTGATGATGTTTCTTCCTTTAATTCAGTCTACTGTGTGTATTTATAGTTTATGTTTTATTTCTGCCACTGGTGGCAGAACAGCAGGGACAATTGCACACTGTCTTAGACCTCATGGAAGATACTTGCCCGACAGCTTTTGACTGTGGACCTGATTGCCGGGTCAGCATGCTGTCTTCTCTGTGAGCAGAGACTGAGGTAGGGCACAGCAGCTGAGGAGCGGCTCAAAGATTACGGTGGGGAGGCAGCGGGGGGGGGGGAGGACTAGAAACTAGTTTAGTTCACCCTGGGGAGCAGGGAAAGGAGAAGAACCCAGGGGGTGCCAAAAACAAGGGACATCCGTCTGACACCTGACACCGTCTTTCGGTGTCTCCCTCCCGATCACTCTTTGGCAGTTGTGAACCCCTGTGAGGCCAACTTCCCTGCATTGCACAGTCACCCCCTCCAGCCCAGTCCTTGGCTCCCTCTCCTTTACCTCCACCCCCAGCAGCAGCCCATGCTCGTGGCCCTTCCTCTGTCCCCTCTGTGGCCCAGTCTGCTCCTGGGCCCTGCACACCCTAGCTCGGTTTCCCCTGCTTACTCACCAGACCTCGCCCTGTGTCCAGACATGGACCACGTAGTGTTGACTTTTCAGGTGCCCTCTCCAAGTGATGCCCTCATTGCTCTCAAAGTTGATTTGGTTAAATTGTTACTGATTGCTCTCATACACCATTTTGCAGGTTCACCGGGTATCATATAAAAGAATGAAAACCATCCACGAACTTCCTACCCCAAAACTTGCTAGCCCTTGTTCATGTTAATGGCATTGAGCGAATGTGTCAGCATTCGCTCATAGTCCTGTCTCTTTGGATATCTGTTTCCTCCAGAATTCCTCTATCACAGATAACGTGGAAGGCGGTGTCTCGATGCACACTTTTCCTTCTCCAAACCGTTGTTCCTTCGGATCAGTTCCCAGGGGTGACACCACGCGGTCAAAGGGTGAAAGCATTTTTATGGTGCTTAATATATTTGGCCAAATTACTCCCCAAAAGGGTTGTACCTGCTTCTGATGCCACCACTGGAAATTTTCCCTGAATGATGCTTTCCCCAGTTGCATTTAAATTCAGAAAGTTCACATTTAAAATGCTATCTTGTTGGGGCTACAACATTTTATCATTGTGTGTGCTTTTCTGTGCATTCTCTTTCTCCCGAGTTATCTGTGCACATCCAAGGCTCGTTTCTCTGGCATTCAGTAGAGAACCCAGTTATTATAGCCGACCAGGGGTACAACTCGTTTGGCTACACATAGGCCCTGTGTGTATAGTTTTTAATTTTTCTCTTCAAACACAAAGGCACCTGATACGAGAGGGGTAATTGGGGGTTCCTTTATGCTATCCATCTAGTAATTTTTGAGATACAGTGTCATTAGACTCCTCCACATTCCTGTCTCCCTTCTTCTTCCCTCTTTGCTCCGGTCACCTCACGTAGAGACTGAGACTCCTCCCTCTCTGCCTTGTAATGACTGCTTCTGGTGTCTTCTCTCCCAGCCCTCCCCTCCCTCCCCCTGCAGGAAGTCCAAGTCGGCAGGGAGACCATTGGGAAGATTTCAGCCGCCAGCAAACGTAAGTGTGTGTTTCAGTCAACCCTCTAAACGCCCGCTTTGGCCTCTTTGTGACGGACCCGCGGGACACCGTGTCACTCCAGGCAGTGTCCACCCCACTCCCGTCTGCCTTTTGCTCTGTGGCCAGAGCCGGTCTTACAAAACGGGCCCAAGCACCTCCCTCTCCCAGGTGAATACCGGTGGTAAATCCCTGATGTGCAATTTCTTAAAACTTTTTAAAAATGTGTTCTTCATTTTCCAATTACAGTTTACTCTAAATGTTATTGGTTTCAGGTGTACAGCATCGTGGTTAGACAGTCAATCACGTGCTTCCCGAAGTGATCCCCTGATATTTCAAGTGTGCCCCTGGCGCCACACATGGTTATTACGATATCATTGACTGTGTTCTCTGTGCTGGGCTTTACCACAGCCCGGGACTGTTCTGTAGCTTCCTTCTCTATCCCTTCACCTTTCCCACCCAGGCCCCAACCTTCTTCCCTCTGGTAACCGCCAGTCTGTTCTCTGTCTGTGCATCTGTTTCTGTTTTGTTTGTTCATTTATTTTGTTCTAGATGCTACACATAGAACCTGCTTTCCTCATCTCTCCAGTGGGAATAAACCTCTTAAATCTACTCACAGGTGGGAGTGAGGGGCTAGGGAGCTGACAGGTAAACGATGCACGGTGTCTTTATGAGGTGATGGAAAATGTTCCAAGATGGACTGAGATGATGATGGAATAAAACTGTTAAAAACTTTAAACAATAGTCATCTAAGGGTGCGCGTGACAATGAAGCTATTTGGTGCATGTAAAGCGTTTAGAGTGGCACCTGGCACATGGGAAAGATGCAGTCAGTGCCGGGTGTTATTACTTAAACTCCTGGGTCATGCGACCTCTGGTACCAGGGTGCCTGGCTGTGTCCCAGACTAGATTGTGGCCCCCGAGGGCAGGGACCAGGGCTCTGCATATCTCTCCCTGGCCCAGCAGCCCCTCCTGTCACCCAGCTCTGTTGGTGGTGTTCAGTTAGACTCTTCCCATTAGTACAGACTTTCACGCAAGGGCCCCCAGCCCAGACCTTGTCCAGTGTGACTTCCTTCACGGACCTCAGAGGAGCAGCCGCTGACCTACCACAGGGTTGCTCCTGCCTCCTCTCCGCTCAGGGAGGAGACCCTTGTGGGACCAGATGGCAAGGAAGTTGACTGCCACCCATCTGCCCCCTCTCCCCTAGTGGCGTGGTGCCCGGCCGCCGTGGACATCCTGTTCCTGATGGACGGCTCTCACAGCATTGGGAAAGGGAGCTTCGAAAGGGCCAGGCACTTTGCCGTCACGGTGTGTGACGCTCTGGACGTCAGCCCAGACAGAGTGAGTCCAGCCTTCCAGTGTGTGTGTGTGGATGCAAGTGACAGAAACCCAGTCTTAAGCAGAAGAGGGCATTTACTGGCTTGTGGAAGTGGGAGACCCAGCACAGCGGGATCCAAGGGCTCAATCCCTCTTTTTCCCCTCTTGGTTTTGCTTTCCACAGTGGGCTTCCTTTCCAGGCAGCTTTTCCGCATGCAGCACAGTTGCCCTGCATTTTCCTTCAAGCTAGTGACACCAGCCAAAAAGAAAGTGGCCTTCTTTCCCTGCTGCTGGCAGAAGCCCCAGCGAGGGCTCTCGGCAAGTGCAGGTCACATGACAATTCCCTACCCAATCGCAGTAGTTCAAAGAGATTGTCCAACCGGACCGGAGGCAGCACTCAGGCACATTCACCGGGTGGTGGTGGACACGTGGATTGGTTTCTCACTAGAAGGATGCTGTGTCTGCGCAACAGTGAGAGGGGGAGAGATTGTGACCACCTCCTAAGACTAGAATCTCAGTACGAAGCACAGCCTCTACCCTCTCTGTTCACGTGCAAGGCACTACTCCTGCCTGAGTGAGTGCAGCCAGATGTTTATCGCTTGCTCTTCCTGGCTCCAGATGGTAGGTTCTAAATGTCCACGGAGTGTGCTACTGTGGCTACTGTGGCTAAAAGGTAGGCCACTTTGGAATAACTCAATAGAAAAATGGGCGGTGAACACATACAGACAAATCCCAGAAAACGAAACACAAATTGCCCTAGGACATGTGAAAAGATGCCCAACGACCTCACTCAATGGAGTGGCAAATCTCCAGCGGATATACCGTTTTTCACTTAACTGGATCGGCAGACGCTGAAATTTGGTGACATGCTCCGCTGGCATGTCTGCAGGAACGGGTGGGAGTGTCAGCCTCTCCGGGGCAGTGGTCTGACAGTGTCCATCACCCAGCACTTTATTCTAAATCTACTCCCACAGACGGTTTTCCCAGATCACATTTCTGGGTTAACCCTAGGAAAACCACTAGGGTTTAGGAGCAAAAATAGCCTTTTATGAGGACCAAATTTTCTCCAGAATTGCGGGGAGCGAGCACATCACCCTGGACCTCAGGCAGTCTGGCGCAGCTATTTGAGGACACTACATCAGAGCAGTGCAGAAGTTCCACCTGTGAAGTCAACCCATCACAGACTCTGAAAGGGCCAGGGCCACGGACTGCTCAGTCTCCGTCCTCTCTCACATAGGGCTGTCCTTTTAAAAGGAAATGATTCCCTATTCAATTCTACTGGTTATTGATGGAGGAATAGCCGTAAAGATCCAACACTCTTGACCTTGGCATTGTTGGAGTGTGTCCTGAAGTGAGTGACCGAGAGACCCCAGGGGAAGGCAGGGTTGGAAAGAAGAACTGTGTGGGTTATTAGAGAATGTTTACATATGAGGAAATAGGCTCAGAGAGGCAAAGTGACTGCCTAGGGTCACACAGCAATCTTAGACGTGAGCTAAGGGTGGAGGAACTGGGTCTCTTAACTGTCAGCTCAGGATTTGTTTCATTAGGTCATTTGTCCTTACCCGTAGGGCTGTGATGAGGTGATGGGACTCAGATTTCACACCCTGCTGTCATATAGGAAGTAGACCACATGGTATTGTGTGTAAATGAGGGTGCTCATGGAATTCAGAATCCTCAAAAAGAGACAAAAAATTAGGACAAAAAAACTTCATGGCTGGTACTGTTGGGAGTAGCTGTCCCCAACCCACAGGGAGCCAGAGTTCAGGACATGTGATCTCAGTGTTGCCACACCTAGAAAGTGGCATTCTTAGCTTAGTACTGGCAACCCAGACAGTGCCCACAGCAAGGAGGGGAACAGGGAGAGGCCTGGAAATTTCCATAAATGAGGGAACCTGATTAGGTACAGAGTGGCTCTATTCTCTTAAGAGGGCAGGAGCTGGGTGTGTAAGGAGATATACGTGGGCTTGGCCCACGAAGAGCTTTCTCACAGCAAGACTCACTGAGCAGGAGTCGGGTGTCTCCTTCAGTGAGTGAGTGAGGCAGCGAGTGAGCCTCCTGACCTGCCTGGGGCTCCGTCAGACTTGCCGGAATTCCAGCCAAGGGTGTTTTTGCATCAGGGAGATTTCAGATGCTGCCACCTGATTTGTGGCTTCAGGTTTTATATTCTTGCTGCTGCATTTTTGTCGTCCTGTTTTCTCCATGTACAAGAGATTTTGCTTTCCATAACTTTAGTGTTCAGGGAGAACCTTTCAAGTAGCTATAAATTAAGGCTTTTATGGATGCCCTGCTGTTGAAGTAGTTAAGTGGATTTAAGGTGTTTGAAGTCTTCCTCTCAACACTTAAAAAGCTGAGAAGTACCCCCCCCCCAAAAAAAAGCAAGCTGAGAAGTTCACTTCCTGGCTGCACCGTGGTGATTCAGCAGGGTGATTACCGTGGGGTGAGAAGTCTAGGCGGGCTTGCTTCCCAGCACACAGTAAACTGAAGATAAAAGATAAAAGACAGCTCTTTTGCTCCCAAACCACCTATTAAATGAAATGCCTTAACTACTGACTCAAACTGTTTGTATCTTCTTTTGTTTTGAAGTTGTATCCTTCCTGCTTCATTCAAGTAAGTACACCCAACCGCTGGTCTCCAGGGAGGTGTTTTTTTTTTTTTTCTTTTTAACCTAAGGAATTTATTTATATGGTTCAATAAAAAGACATCTAGTGAAAACTATCCCTTCCACTCACACAGTTTCAATCTCCCTATCTGCTTTCTTGAGCATTCTTATAGAGTCACTTTGTGCAGATGCAAGAAATATGAGTATATATTCTCATTTCCATTTTCCCTTTTTTATAAAGAGAGGAGTAAGGTGATACGCACTGTTCTCTTCCTTGTCTTATTCTCTTCACATGGTCTTGGAAGCCTTTCTGTATCTAGGTAATGCAGGTATTAGCATATGTATATATTTTATAGTGGATTATTGTTTCAGTGTAAGGATTTACCCATGTTTAATTAACCAACCCCCTACTGATGGGCATTTGCTGTTACCAATATACTGTGAGCTTGTAAATATGGCATTTCCCACATGTGGAAGTGTATCTATAGTATAAATTCCCAAGAGTGTTATGCATTTGTAATTTTCAGTAAGTATGGACAAACTGCTCCCATGGATGCTGGAACGTTTATGTTCTCACCATTAAAGTTTGAGAATGCTGGTTACCCCCTGCAAACATTGTATCTGGCTTATTGCTACATCTCGGTGTGGGGCCCTCAAACATCTGTTTGGGTCTTCAAGAACTATTTGTATTTCCCGTTGTGATCTCTGTTCATATTCTTTGCCCATTTTGTTGTTGTTGTTGTTGTTGTTGGATTGTTGGTCTTTTACACACCGATTGCTAGACACTCTTTATATATTGGGGAAACCAACCCTTTGTCTCTGACATGAGTTGCAAATAACGTTTCCATTTTGTCTTCAGTGTTTGGTTGGATCACGGGATGGGTTGCCTGCAAAAGTTGTGTAGTTAGTTGATTTATCAGTCTTTCCTTTATGATGTCAGGATTTTTAGTCATAGTAAGTAAGGTCTTTTCTACTCTGAGGTTTTAAAGGAACTCTCCCAGGTTTTCTTTGAGAATGTTCATGGTTATATTTTTCACATTTAAATCTTGAATCCCTTTGTCCTTTAGCCTTCACTCTTCTCCAGGCTGATCCCGTTGTTCCCAAATCACTCAGTAACTAGACCATGCTTTCCCCTGCTGGTTTGAAACGCCCCTTTATCATTGGCCAAATTCAAGGGAGATTTCAGAAGTGTCACCTCTCAGAAGCTTTTTTGTAAGCTTCTTCCTGCTCCATTTTCCCGTGCCCATCTTTCCCACATGCCCACCCAAGATTTCTTCCTACTTAGGATGCCCAGTGGCTCCGCCTCAGAACGTCCTGGGAGGAAAGTCCAATGGGCTGCGCTCACTGGGAGCAGATGCAGCCCACCTGGTGCGGCAAGTGCTTTGATCTCCTCCCAGGCACCAGGGCTGTTAAGGCATCAGTGGTGAAGGAAGTCAAGTAGTGAGCAAAAGGCAGCATTGCTGCTGAAGGATGAATCACTTGGCTCATTTGCAGCCTTGGCCAGAATCAGAGATAGTTATGAGACTAGTAACTGAGATTGTAGTTTCTCCAGGGGTGTGAGAGAGCCAATGGTTAGGTTCAGGGATTGGACCCTCGAGAAGAAACCTGAATGTTTATAGCCTTCTTTGCTTGAGACACGCTAGTGATTTTAGGGTCCAGAGAATGACTTTACCCAGTTTACCTTCTCCGCTCTTGCCAGGCGTTGGGTTTTCTCATATGGCCTCCTCAGTTAGGATGCAAAATCTCTTTGGAATCACCAGTGGCTCTCCCTCCCTCCCCTGCAGGGGAACTTCAGCCCCATTGTTGCTTGTCTCTGGCTAGGGTGCTGATTGCCCCCCAGTCTGACTCTGGTCCGGAGAGCTGGCCTTTCCCTGGCATGGCAGGAGCAGGCTCGGAAGGGCTGAACTCCTTCCTCCTCAACCAAGGGGGGGTGGTGCAGTGTGGCTGTGGTTAGTGATGAGCCAGCGGGGATGGTGGCTGTGCTTAGCTTCTGTGACACCACTGACCAGGCCAGTGAGCATTTTGCTGAAGGCCTGTGCTGGTGGCTGAGAAGGCATGCAGTAGGGCTGAGCCTTGTGAAGATCATAGGCACAAGGAGCAGTGGCCTGGCTCCCTTTCTTCCTTGCTCTGGGCCTGATCTGTGTCCTCTCTACATTTTAGTTTCTCCAGCAGTCCTGTGGGGCTGAAGAATGCCTCTGTTGAAATGGTTCCTGCACCTGGCAGGCACACGCTGAGTGTGAGCAGAGGCCCTGCCCTGAAGATACTCTTAGTTCAACTGAGTGAATTGCCAGAACGGGGGTCAGGAAGATTGAATTGGTGGTTGTCAGTGCAGAGCACAGGCAGGTTTGACTGTTTCCTTCCAGATTCTTCTCCTGGTCTTTGGAACCGCTCCTCAGGGAGACCAGAGAGAGCTCTGGCATGGGAATTTGTTGAGTGGGCAGAAGGCAGGGTTGTTACCCTTTCTCGCCCCATCTTCAAGTCTCTTAGGAATGCCCTGTGACTTGACCCTGTGCTCAGCCCCTGGGCCCTCTGTCTCCTCCTGCAGGTCAGGGTGGGAGCAATCCAGTTCAGTTCCACTCTGTGGCTGGAATTCCCCTTGGACTCCTTGTCAACCCAACAGGAAGTGAAGACAGAACTCAAGAGGATGGTGTTCAAGTACGTATGCTCAGACACTGCCCTGGTTGGGATGCAGCTGGCTACTCTTAAAATCGCTCTTGAAGGGTCTGGCCCTGTTCTTGGCCTCCCAGAGAGGGCTGGGGTGTCCAGAATGCCAGCTGTGCTCAGTGGGTAATGAGAACCCCCTTCTCATAAAGTTCACATATTTAATGTGTACAAGTCGGTGGTTCTGAGTGTATTTTCAGAGTTATGCAACTGTCACCATAATCTGATTTTAGAACATTTTCATCACCCTCAAAAGAAAGCTTATAAATAGACATTTTTAAAGAGAAGATATATAAAGGGCCAATAAGCACATGAACAAATGTACAACATCATTAGTCATTGAGGAAATGCAAATCAAAACCATAACAAAATACCACTTTATACTCATGGGGAAGGCTAACAAAAAAGACAGAGAGTAACAAGTGTTGACAGGGCTGTGGAACTTGTGTGTCTGATTGCGGTCGCCTCCGTTTGGGTGGATGTGTGCGATAAGCACAGTGTATCCCGGGATAACTGTGAGAAACAACAAGCAGGGCAAAGTGGCAGTGACTAGTACTCTGGCCACACTTGCGAGATCACTGAGGACACTAAACATGAAGACACCGTTACTCATCAGAACAGAGGAATGCTGGCTGAATGAGAATGGTGGCCGCCCCGGGGCTCTTTTCTCTTTTTCTACAGTGAAGTTTTAAATGCTGGCCTGATTGGAACAGGTTCACCTAAGACCTGGAACTCTTGCCTTTCTAGACCAAGGCAATTCCTAGAAGTGCGTTTTGAGGTGGCTAAGAAACCACCCTGCTATCTTGCAATAGGAACTTTAAAAAATATCACAACCAAGCCCTTCAATACTGCACCCTGTGATAACATAAATTAAGATAAAACATGGCCAGCCATTGGCTCTGAAAGCCCAGAGCTCCTGGCCAGCCGGCTGGGCAGGCTCACTTGTCATTTTATGAACCTCCCAGTAATGCGACTCTGGGTTTTGTGATGGGATGTTTTGGGACTCCCGACTACAGCTTTATCAGAGTTTTACTGCATTTAGATAGCTCTACAGAGATAGCGTTCACCACTTTACCTTAGCACAAAGCCTGTTAGAGCCTTCTCTGCTGATCTCAACCCGTGTTAACATTTAAACATAGCTTTTAGAATAGTTCTTAAGCACTTGGCTCTTTTTAAATTGAATATTATTTGGTATGTATTTCTGCATAAAGCTGTATTTTTCATGTTGAGCCTGCTTAGTGGTTATATAATCAATGATTTGAACTATCGGAGTGTATTAAATCATTCTAAAAGGACATAATTTGCCTTGATTCCAGGACTTTTGTTGATTGCTTTAAAAAAAAAAAAAAGGAAAAGGCTGTAATCAACATTTCTATATCCATAGTGAGTCTTCTTATGAAATAGTGTTCAGAGTCTGTTCCATAGACTACCTGCGTCAGAGTAAGTGGGAGAGGGGAGGCTGGTTTTAAGGAATGTAGATTCTCAGACTTGGTCAAAAACCTACCAATTTGGACTTTGAGGACAGGATCTAAGAATCTACATTATTAAGTCTCCTGAGGGATTGATTTTTACACTCACTGGGATTTGAGACCCCCTCCAAAGACTTCTTGGAATAGCCTGCTAGTTGGCTCACTGTGCTCATGAACACCGATGGAGAGTGGTCACTAGGTTTTGGGGTGCTGGGCACAGCACTGACCCTCAAACAATACTATTACTTTCCCTGCTTTAATGGGAAGGGGACTGAGCCTCAGGTGAGGTGACTTCTCCAAGTTTACCTGGCTAATCACAGGACTAATATTTGAGGCCCCCTCCCTTGGAGCCCGTGTTCTTAATCACTTGACTACAATGACAGCCAGATGTTTAGCTTCTAGGCCGCACCCCCCCCCGCAAAAAGTCCGTACTTTGCCTTCATAACTCCCCCAGACAGTAGTCAATCTGTGAACCTTGACTTTCTACCTCGTTTAGTCTCATGAAAGGAAGTAGTAAAGTCTTGGTGAGACTGAGGCCTTAGATGCTCTGTCTGGAGTCACTCAGACCTCAGAACAGACACGGAGGTAGAGGTGCTCCACGGAGTAAGGAGAGTATAGCCAGCAGGGTTTCTTCGCATTTCTCAGTTCAGAGCCATTAGGAATCTCTCTCCTGACCTTGTTTTGGAAGCCAGGTGTGTTCCAATGGGAAAGGCCAATGAGGGTGCAGAGGTGGAGAGGGTGCATGGCCCAGGCATTTGTGTGCTGAGTGACATGAAGGGCGGACACCTGACCGGCCAATGGAGTTGGGAGCCTGGACTCTCATGTCCCTGACATTTAATTTCTTTCGAACCACAGTGGGGAGGCTCCTGGCACATTGCCAGGGATGCATGTGAAGGCCTGGGGAGCCCCGTGGTCACTGGGGCACTTTGGCCCTTGGTGACAAATGTTTTATGACCATTTGTGGGTAAAAGAGTAAAGAGAAGGTGTCAGCAAACTCCTTCAGTTAAAAAACCAGAGTAAATATTTCAAGCTTTGCAGGCCATATGGTCTCTGCATAGGCAGTAAGTATATAAGTGAATAGGCATGGCTGTTCCCTGACCCCAAATTTTATTTACAGCAACTGGCTGAGGGCCAGATTTGGGCCACAGGCTATGATTTGCCAGCGCTTCCAGAGGAAAGGCCCTTGGCTTTGCAGTCAGCATGCCTGGGTTTCAACTCCAGTTCTGACCACCGCGGGTCTGAACTTTCCTTTGCTTCCTGGTCTCCCTTTCATCTAGTCTGCCTCCCATCTAGTGCGTCTACGGTAAAGACTAGTGGGTTGAGAACAGCGAGCAGCTTTTTCATCGACACCGACCCTGATCCGAAGTAGACTAAAAGGCTTCATTCTAGGCGTTGTCCGCTGTGGTTGACATTCACTAACTTTGTGGAAGCTCCACAAAGAGAATTGCCCTTTAAGAGTTCATGGATGACAGAAAGAAATGAACGTGAGGACTCCTCTAGGCGTGGCCTATTCAGGCACAGGCTTCCACCCTCTCTCCTCACCTCTGTGCTGGATGGAGAGGACTTTGAGGACTGAGAGGAAGGTGGGACCACAATACGAAAGGAGCCTAGGTCCTGGAGGAGCCGCTTGGAGGACAACAAACCTGGACAGGGGCTCGAGCAGGAGGACCACGGTGACTTGCATGAGAAATCAGCACTTTTAGTGTGATGTATGTATACACACACACACACACACACATTTATACATGCATATACAAACACACACAAAGACAGTGCCCGTGCCTCGTGTCTGTTGGATATTTCCGTGTGGGAAGAATGGTTGTAGGCTCCTCTTTGAGGGCTGAGTGAAAGGCAGGCGTTGCCCTAACTTATACTCAGACTGTAACGAGTATAACCTTGCCCCCCCGCCAACCTGTAGTTTGTGATTAGTCAGTGTTTCAGAGATGACTCAACAGGGTTTTCTCTGTGCGTAGAGTTGATAATCGCTGGTGTTTGGATGTGTTACCATCCGCTGAAAGCTGGCCTAAAATCCACTGTACTGAATCATTCTTTTCTGCCCCGTTGACACTGAGAGCCAGCAGGCCTCCCTCGGAGGACCTGCAAGATCCTCCTGTCATGAGATTTAGTAGAGATTCTGCGCTGGGATTCCAAGCTCATCAACAGTTCCTATAACTGGGCTGTGAGGTTACAGAATCTTAGCATCTCAACGAGATGGAACCATTGTAACCTGCCCTGATCCGGAGGCAGCCAAACACTTCAGCCTCCCACCACCTGACCCTGAACTTCAAAGTGGGCCAGGCAGGCCTGACAACAGAAAGGACCCTGTCATTCACTCTCATGGATTCTTACTAAGCTCCATTATCTGCTTTCTCACCCCAGGGAGATGTGGGGCCACGACAGGAAGGGAGTGAGACAGTGGTGGGGAGATGGGAGGCAGCTGTCACAGGGACGGTGGCAGTTGTGGTCAGCCTGGAGCTATCACTGGGGAAGATGCATAAAGCGGCGTTCTTACCTCAACAACAGAGCTGTGCAGGTGCATCTTAAGATCCCAGAAAAGTTCATTTCTCTTCTTCATTGTTGTGGTTTTGAGGGTGAGAAAATGCTGGTGGAATTGTCACTTTGAGCCTCTGCCAGGAGGCCGTGGCCAGTACTACTCCTGGAGGAGCTGCTGTTTCGGGCTGTCTTCAGACTTCCCCTCTCTGGATCACTAATTCATTCTCCCTTTGTTCCTCCCTCCTGGGTGAGCTCAGAGGAGGGCGCACAGAGACAGGCCTCGCTTTGAAGTATCTTCTGCGCAAAGGCTTCCCTGGGGGCCGAAATGCCTCCGTGCCCCAGGTGCTCATCATCATCACTGATGGGCGATCCCAAGGGCACGTGGCGCTGCCAGCCAAGCAGCTGCAGGAAAGAGGTGTCACTGTGTTTGCCGTGGGGGTCCGCTTTCCCAGGTAAGAGACTCGGTCACTCTGGACCATTGCTGTGTGGGGGCTGGCCTGGGGACCGAGGTGCGGTTGAGAGACTCACAGCCACGGGAGGGTCGGGGAGTGGAAACACCGTGCTGGCTCTTCCAGGATCTGTGCAGTTGCTGGAGCACAGGGAGCTCTGAGTCTGGAAGTCTGAGCACTTGCATTGTCTAAACATTTGGTTTGAAGTGCCTGAAACTCGAATTTATTTGGGCAGAGTTGGAAATTTGTGGACTCCCCTAATTGTACTGGGTGGGTCAGGGGTTCCTCCTGGAGAGCAAGAGGAGCCAGGGCCTTGAATGCCATCGAGATTCTGTCCCCTCCTGGGTCTCTGGGAGCTGGAATGGTGGCTTCAGGCAGTGCCCAGCTCACATTTTCCCAGCTGCGCCTCGGGGAGAAAGGACTCATTTCCTCAATTTCCAGTTGAATAATCCAAGAAAGTGTTCTGATTAGGCTGCGTCTCACACCCACTCCTGAGGCCTGGGCGGTGGGGTGACTGGCTGCTGTCCTCCAACCGCATATCTCTGATGCTGGAAGATGCCCTTTAGGGGAGGGGGAGGCACAGGTCCTCAACACGCTCAAGTCTCAAAGTGGACGTGACGTTTATGGGCGCCTAGGTGTTGTGGGTATTAAGTGGAATGACTCTGGGCATCATGCCTGCATGTAGAAATCCCTTTATTCATTTTAGGGCATTATTTCTTCTCGTAGTCAATAAAGATAGGTTCTCACGTGAGGTGCTATTCTAGGTTCTGGGGATGCAAAGACAACTATACAAAGTCCCCACTCTTACAGAGCTTCCATTCTAGGAAAGAAACTGAAAAACAAGTAAATGAATAACTAAAGTAATATAATTTCAGGTGGAAATGAAATAGAGGAGAAAAATAAAGTAGGTTAAAAGGTTCCACACTGATGGGGAGTAGAGAAGATAGAGATTTCAGGTAGGGAAGTCCCTCAAGGCTTCTTTGAGGAGTTCATTTTTGAGCTGAAACAACAGGCCAAGCAGGTGGGTGGCAAGTGCAAAGGCCCTGTGGCCATAGGTAGCTGAGTGAGCTATAGGAACAGCAAGATAGCCCAGGAGCGGCTGGAGCCCGGCAAACAGAGAACCAACTATAAGAAGTAAGATGTAGGAGATGGGTGGAAGTCAGGTCTTGAGACTGTGAGGGTCACAGTGGACTTTGGAGTTTTGTGAGTAGGTTGGGAAGTCTCTGGAAGGTTTCGAGCAGGGAAATGACAGGAATTGGCTCACATTTTAGAAAAGCATACCGGCTTCCAGCTAGAGAACAGACTGCTGGCGCGCGGCAGAGGGAAATGCACTAACGGGGGAAGTGGAGAAACCAGCTAGCAGGGCTTGGGGGCCGCTCACACAGAGGTGACGGGAGGAGTGGTTAGACTTACATGTTTGGAAGACAGGGCAATGGAATGGCTGCTGAATTGGATGTAGGCCGGTGAGGGGAGAATCCAGGATTTTGCCACAGCCCCAGGGTGAATGGCGAATGGCGGTGCTATTTACCAAAACGGGAAAGACTGGGGGACAAACAAGGAAATTGAGTTCCATTTCAAACAGGTACACTTGAGATGCACATTGGCCAAGTAGAGAAGCTGACCAGACAGTTGGATGTAAGGGTCTGGGGCATAGGAGAGAGGACCAGACAGAGATAGAAACTGGGGGCAGTATTTGAAGCCTAAATAAGATTGCCAGGGAGTGCGGTACAGAGAGAGAAGATGACTAGAGACCAGCATGTGCCAGTTGGAAAGGGGAAGAAGAGAGACTGAGGAACCATGGGGATATCCTGGACTTTGCCACATCCTGGGGGTGATGGTGACTGCCACCATCCTGAGCATCATTGTCATTGCCAATAAGTTGGTATTTAGCACAGGCTGCTTTCTCATTGGTTCTTTTGAGAGGGACCTGGCTTCATGGCTCACTGCCCGCCCTCCCCCACCCCACACAGTGCTGAGTGGAGTGCATTGAACACAACAGTTCAAAGGCCCAAGGGTTTGCCAGTGAGGATGGAATCCACCGCCCAGTAGAAATACGTGGCCTGCTGGGGCGGGGTGGGGCTCTTCTGAGCTGCAGACACAGGAACCTCTGAGGAAGCCTTCCAGAACCCCCTGGCCCTTCCCCCAGTTCCTAGTAAAATGTGGTCACTGTTGAGCAGTGGTTCTCAAAGTGTGTCCTCTGGACCAGCAATATCAGTGTCATCTGGGGATGTGTCAGGAACGTCAGGGCACACACTGGGGCCCCATCCCGTGGAATCCAACACTCAGGGACAGGGTGCCTCCGCCTGTGCTTTCTCTGTCCCTCCGTGATTCTGACACCCACCCAAGTTTGAGAACCACCGCTGTGGGCTGTGGGAGGCTCTGTGTGACTCTGCCCCCCTTCCAGCATTTATCGAGCCCCATCCCTGGTGGCTTTCCTCTCGAGCTGAGCATCGGCCTTACCAGGGAGCTTGTAAGAAAGCCTGTTGCCGGGTGGGGTCAGGCAGAGCTGCTCCCTGAGAGTGTGAACGTGAGCTGGGAGCCGAGAGCCGCGTCTGTGTGCAGGGCCCTGTGCAGGGTCCTGGGAGAAATGTCAGGTTTATGTGGCGTTGGAGAATAGGGAAGTCAGTTCTAGAAAGAGATGAAACTTCTGCCATATTGCCGAACCTTGGCCTACTATCGTGAATTTTTGATGGGCAGGATTCTAAGTGCATTCCTGACTGCCCTGTCTCCTTAAAAAGAGGTTCCTCCACCAGATCTCACCTTTTCGTCATGCCCCGGTGTCCTCGAGCTGCCCACCGCTTTGTCCTGGGCACTGAACGGTGCCCTCTGGCGGTCAGAGTGTGCAGGTTTCTCTCTCAGGTGGCTTCCGGTTGTGGGCCTTTGAGTCCTTCAGTTCACTGTTTATAATTCTTCCTTAGTTTTTTCTGTTACTAGCTATCCTTTTTGCTCTTTTCATGCCTGGAACCAAGTTCCTTCATTTCCTTTCTGATTCAGTTCTTCTCCCCAGCTGTGGGTTCCAAGACCAGACAATGAAATCCGTTGGGACCTTGTGTGAAATTTGAGTGTGAGGCTCTCCCTCCGGGGGAGGTGGGGAGGGTGTCCATGGGCTGTGGCATACATGCATTATGACCCATGGCTGCACATCCTTGAGGCCGTTCTGTGGTCCACTTCTGGACCTCACCTGTGCTCTGGATGGCTGAGGTTGCAGGCAAGTGGCTTCTGGCTCAGCGGGGGTGGTGTTGCCATCCATGAGGAGCCCATGTCCTGGAAGATGGGGGGGGGCAGGAGGAAGGTGGGCTTGGAGTGATGAGACAATGCAATCTCTCTGCTGGCGGCTGGGGCACAGGTGGGAGGAGCTGCATGAACTGGCCAGTGAGCCCAGGGAGCAGCACGTGCTGATGGCTGAGCAGGTGGAGGACGCCACCAACGGCCTCTTCAGCACCCTCAGCAGCTCCGACATCTGCACCTTTGCCTCTCCAGGTAAGGCCTTCCAGCCTGGGAAGGTATGGGCTGGCCTGCGTGGAAGCGGGGTGTGGGATGAGCATTCCCCAAGCATGAGGTCAGGACTCAGGAACCTCCCCAGGAAGGGTGGTGAGAGGACCAGGGCCCAGAAGCCTCGGCCCTGGGGCCCTCTGCTGTGTTCTGCCTCCCTGTGTCAGGCCCTGTGGGTTGCTCGGCTGGAACCCTGAGCTTCTCTCCGTGGGGTAAAAGGGCCCAGGGCTCGGGAGCATGTGGGATCCTTGTGCCTGTCCCTGCTCGGGAGGAAGAGCCAGACCAGCTCCCCTGCTGTGGTCAGCACATGGGCACTTCAGCTGCATTTGTAGTTGTCAGGGTCTACCAGGAGCAAAATAAAGTATGTTATAGGAAACATACACATGGAAACGGGATGTACAAGCTGTGCAGGGCAGGGCCTGTGCACAGGAGAGGCCCAGAGACAGGCCACCCAGCAAGGGGCAGAATGCAGCCCCTCTCTGGCCTGCTCAGTCCAGGGCTGAGGGTAGAGGAGCCACAGCGGGGCAAGGAGGTGTAACCCTGTCTTCTCCATTGGCCGTGTGCCGTGGACACAGACTGCAGGGTCCGGCCTCACCCCTGTGAACGCAAGACGCTGGAGACGGTCAGGGAGCTGGTCGGCAATGCCCTGTGCTGGAGAGGATCGCGGGGGACCGATGGTGTGCTGGCCGCACTCTGCCCCTTCTCCAGGTGTGTCCATGTGGTCTGGGGTCAGAGCCCAAGGGCATGGCCTGGGTTGGGGTGGAGGTCCCCAAGGCTGAGTGCTCAGGAGCTGCAGGGCTTGGAGGAGCCCTGAGAGGGAGCCAGGAACAGAGCTCCCCGGGTATAGGGAGGGGTGGCAAAGGCACAGCCATTCTGGAGGCTGGTAAGTGAGCCAAAAGCTGGTCCTGCAGGGCGGTGCTCTGCACGTGCAATGGTGATCTGGTCGTGTAGTTCCTTGGAGCACCAGTTTCCACATTTCTGGGGGCTAAGTGAGGCAGTCGGTTTAAGATCTTGGATGAATTTCAGTGGGGAGGCCATGGTGATGCTGGAATCTTCAGGACCGGAGCTCAGGCGTTCTAGAGCACCTGCTGCCCAGCCAGCAGCCTGTCTGTCACAAGTCCCTGGACTGTCCTTCGACACTGTATCCAGACCACCTGCAGTACAGTGCCTGGCCAGCACCTGTGAACTGGCCTTGCCCTTTCTGGAGGGCCAGGGTGGCATGTGAACCAGCTGCATCTTGGCCCTTTTGCCTGCCCTCCAGTGAGATCAGATCACGCACAGCAGTGAGATGGGTCAACCGAACAGCGTCAGGGCCTTGCTGGGCCGATGGCGAGTCCAAAGGCCACGTCGGCAGGGATGGACCGTGCTCCACACATGGTTCAGAGGAAGTGGGCCTCATGCCACATCAGAGCCTTTGGAGGCTCTCTTTAGCTCCTGAGGTTTCATGTGAAAGGCGGCACTTCTTTGTTCCCCAGTGACCGCGTCTCAAGTGCTGCTGTGAGCCCCGCAGCATGCAGAGAGGAGCAGGCACAGTCACTGTCCCCAAGATGCCCCCGGTTAAGAAGGGCTGTTGGATAGGCAGGTCAGTGACCACCTTGAGGCGTCCCGGGTGCCAGGATGGGGACCGTCTTCCCTGGGATGTACAGAGCACTAATACTGGAGGCTCCTACAAGAAGCCAGCATAGAATAAGCTCTTCATCAGTTCCCTCATTCCAGAAATACTCACCGGGGCCTCCTGGGTTGCCAGCACGGTCCCAGGTCCCTGGGAATCAGCAGGAACAGCTCAGCTCAGCAACATCTGCCCTTGGTCCATGAGCTGATACTCCAGTGACAGGAAGCAGCAGTCAATAAAGTGAATATATGAAATAAACTGGGAGGTGGTGATATGAAAGAACCCAGGAATGGGACTAGGTGGGGTCGGCCGGTGGTGGGGCTTGCATGTGGCGTCGGAGTCCAGACCTGAAGGGAGGTCTGGGACGAGTCATGTGCAGATCTGGCGAAGTCCTGTGGCCAGTGTCTGTCCCAGCAAGGCAGGCCTCCAGTGCAGGCCCAAGCGGGGAGCTGGCTGGGCGGGGACTTGTGGTTTTAGGAGGAACACACATGGAGAGGGAGTAGATTTCTCTTTAATGAGCTGGCAGCTTGAAAACTTTTGATTTCAGCGACTTCGTGAGTTTAATTGATGTGGCTTTGACCTGAAGGGGAGGTTTTGCTCCAGAAAAAGTTCTTCCCTAAAGGTGAGCCCATTAGCCTGCCCCTGAGGTGGGCAGCCCAGGAATCTGTAGGAAGAAGGCCTCTTTGGAAAACATGAGAGAACTTTTGCTACAGCTCAAAGAGGAGAACGTCCTTGGGTGAGCCATCCCTGGAGCTGCTGCCAACTAAGAGGAGGACTTTCTGCCTGCGAATGAGGAGCCCCTCTTGCTGAGGCCGGCCCGTCACCCTGCAGACTCAGGCCCCGGGGGCTGAGAGCAGGGGCTTCGGAGTTGGATGGTGGAGTCTGGATCCCACCTCTGCTGTGTTCTAGTAATTGTGTGTCTTTGGGCACCCTAATTCAGCACTCTGAGCTTGCATCTGCTTCTGGAAGATGGGGATAACTCTCTCCAGGTACCTGTGGATTCAAGGTAACCACGGGGACATCTGGAGCATGGAAGCCACCAGAGGAATGGTGGCCCTTGTGTTACCACAGTATGTCAGCACTCAAGCGGACCTCAGACGTCATCGGGTCCAGTGGTTTGACAATCTTGATCTGCTCAGCGTCAGATAGACACTTGTGCAGACCAGAAAGATCACATTTGGGGTAAACAGGTGGGGCTGTGGCACTGGGGTGGCCTGGCACCCTGGCCACTCAGTTTCCTTCCCTCCATGGAGGACCCAAGGAACGCAGGTGAAAACTACAGATAGAGTTACTCTCTAGAAGGAGGAAGCAAAGACCAGAGAAGGAAAATAACTTGCCTGGGGTCACACAGCCAGAATCCAGTTGCCTAATCTCCAGTTTCCCACCCCCCTGCCCCCTGCCTTGTGCTGGCCCCAGGAAGTAACTTGTAATGGAAAGCTTGCTGTTCAGAGTTTTGAA
Organism: Macrotus californicus; assembly: GCA_007922815.1. Taxonomy (NCBI): domain Eukaryota; kingdom Metazoa; phylum Chordata; class Mammalia; order Chiroptera; family Phyllostomidae; genus Macrotus; species Macrotus californicus. The sequence continues at coordinate 206,879 of VMDR010000437.1, read as the reverse complement.
TGCAGATGTCTCTAACTTCTGACATGAGGGCCAACTTACATTGTCTCTTTATTTTTTTATTTCCTCTGGGTAGATTGAAATGTTCCCTACTCTATGTGCACATAAAAGCTGGGGTGGAATGAAGAAAGGAAATAAGGAAGGCTTTCTTGACCAGCTTCTGCATTGGAATTTTCTATCACCTTTGTGTTTTAAATAACCTTCCCAGTTTCTGCCCTCCTGTTCAAACTTTGATCTCTGCCGTTTGTTTCCTTTAATGGTAGCTGGAAGAAAGTGTACTTCACCCACCCCGCCACCTGCTACAGGACCACCTGCCCAGGTACAGGCAGCCTCTTGGATTCTCCTGCTCTTTCCGGGCCCTGGGACTAAGCTAGTCCTTTATCTGTTGTGGAGGGCTTGTTCGCGCAGGCTCTGTTCTCAGACTTTCCGTGGGTTGGTTCCTGCAGTCCTCACAAGTTCAGTTTCATCCCTTTCTAGATGAGGCTACTGGAGCTTGGGGGCGGGGTGCTCATTAAGGTCCCTGAGTAAGTGGAGGAGGCCATGTTCATTAACTCCAGGGTCCTAAGGCTCGCTGTTCTGCTGTGCCAGCCCACAGAGGCTGTTGACAGCCACGGGTGGAACTTGAGAAACAGCACCACCTGCACTGCAGCGTCCCCCGAGTCTAAGGACACCCACACGGTCAGCTTCATGCTACTGAGAGCTTCGTCCTTATCAAGCTCAGGTCCAGCTCTGGTTAATCACGAAGGCCATCTGGGGCTCCCCCAGGCCTCCTTTGCAGCCGTGGGCCACCAGGGTATGTTGTGTCCATTTGCTAGGGCTGCTGTGACAGAATACTACAGACTGGTGGCTTCAACAACAGAAATGTCTTTTCTCACAGTTCTGGAGACAGCAGGTCACAGATTAAGGTGTCAGCAAGTTTGGTGGCTTCGGAGCCCTCTGCTTGGCTTGCAGATGATCATTTTGTCATTGTGCCCTCACATGACCTTAGCTCTGTGCACGTCCCTGGTGTCTCTTCTTCTTCTAAGGACACCAATCATATTGGATTAGGACCCACCCTATGACTTCATTTAGCCTTAATTTCCTCTTTAAAAGCCCTATGTCCAAATACAGTCATGTTCTAAGGTATTGAGGGTTAGGACTTCCACATACGAATTTGGGGTGGGGGCCACAATTCAGTCCCTAACAGGCCAGGTCCCATGGGCACATCCCCAAGTGAGCCTGTAACTCATGCAGTGCCTTTCTGAGCCTACCACTGAGGATCCTTCACTACCCACCCCCGCCCTCCTGTACGCACCTCACTCTCCTTCCCCTCTTAGCTGTGCATTGTTGCAGCTACTGGGTGGGCCAACAAGTCCGTTTGGTCTTTCCCGTAAAATAGAAGACACGTTTTTCATTTTCACCAATATCTTTCTTTATTTGGATATTTTGAGTATGTCTGCTACCTCCCGCTATTAGCCCCTAGTGGGTAGAGGCCAGGGGTGCTGCTGAACATCTTCCAATGCATCAGACAGCCCCACAGCAGAGAATTATTTGGCCACAATGTCAGTAGAACCAAGAGACTTCACAAACTACTTCTGACACTTTGGACCAGTCACAGCACCTTCTCCATACACTGCGCAACTTCTTTTTCGTGTGTGTTTCAGTTGCATTTTTGCCATTCATGAGAAAATTAAGCATAATATGCTGAAAATATTGCATATATTCTTCCATCTTCAAGGTTAAAATGGCTGCGCAAAAATTCGCCAATGTTGATAAGCTTTTTTTTTAAGTGCACACTGATGTGAGAGCTGTCACAACACAGTCTAACCAGATTGTTTGAAATGAACTTAAAGACAACTAAGTGCTACGAGAGCCCTCACACAGAAAAAAACTAAATGAGCTTCTTGGCCAGCCCAGTAGTTTCCTCGTGGTCCTCGGGGGTGGGGGAATGGGGACATGGAGGGGTGGCGGGGGGCCTGCCGGACTCATGCCTGGGTGCTGACATGCCAGGCTGTTAATGGGCATCTCTCTCATAGGCCCTTGTGACTCACAGCCTTGCCGGAATGGAGGCACGTGTGTTCCAGAAGGACTGGACAGGTACCACTGCCTCTGCCCGCCGGCCTTCAGAGGGGAGGCTAACTGTGGTACGTGTGCACACACCTCTAAGATGGACTGTTGGGGACCACTGGGGAGTGGTGGTGTCCAGGCCCCTCTGTCTCACTTCTCCCCCCTCAAGCTACTAGGTAGAAACTGGCCCTTGAGGTTTAGAGCCACCTACTAACCAAGTCCACCCACTGCTACGATATCTCCCGTGATACGGCCTCTGGGTGCTCCGTGAGTCAACAACTCAGCTGGAGAGGCTCCAGGGAGGACAGTGGCTCCTGGCTCACTAGCTTTAGAAGGGCCACCACCTGACTTCTGAGTGCCGCTGAGCCCAGCAGCTGCAGGCTGGGGCCGGCCCAACTCAGGGTCCTGGCTGTGGGCAGAGCTTGTCCCCTTTGCTAGGAGCAGGAGCCTCAACCCTTTTTGGCTTTAAAGGTATGAAATGGAGACTGTAACGGGCTTTACCCCATAGGTTTGTTGGGAGGTTGAAATCAGATTATGTACAGGGCGGGGTGAAAATAGGTTTACAGTGGTGAGTATGCAAAACAAAAAGTTTATCCTGGTATTAGTATTTATTAATTATTGTATTATTTTCCATACGAAAAACTGTGAACCTACTTTTGCCCTGCTCTGTATGTTAAGTGCTTAGCACGATGCCTGATACATAGTAGAGGCTTGTTTAATACCTTTTTAAAAAAATGTAGTGCTGGGTCAAGTGGAGATGTACGTGGGAGAAACCAGTCTTGACCCTCTACCTCACAGGCCCCACAAAAATCGATTCTGGATGGGTCGTAGGTCTCAATGTAAAAGGCAGAGCCATGAGCCTTCCATTTCCCCATCGGAGCATGTCTTCATGATTTCTCAAACAGGACACAGGAAGCACCAACCATAATGGGGGGAATTTATAACACATACTCTGGTTTTTAAATAGTGGTTGGGTGGAGATCCTTGGCTGGAGCCAGGAGAAGCGCTCTGTGATGTGCCCTTGGTCTCTCCACCCCGTCTCCCTCTGGGGACAGAGGTTTCTCCTGTCTGGTGGGGAGCTGGGGCCTCTTGGGCGGGGCAGTGACCAGCCTGCTCCAGGTGGCCACGATGTGACGGCTGCTGCAATTCTGCAGCCCCGACGCTGAGCCTGGAATGCAGAATTGATGTCCTCTTCCTGCTGGCCAGCTCAGCAGGCACCACGCTGGAGGGCTTCCTTCAAGCCAAGGCCTTCGTGAAGCGGTTTGTGCAGGCGTCACTCAATGAGGACTCGAGGGCCCGTGTGGGTGTGGCCCGGTACAGCCAGGAGCTGGAGGTGGCAGTGCCCGTGGGCGAGTACCAGGACGTGCCCCACCTGGTCAGGAGCCTGGATGCCATTCCCTTCAGCGGAGGCACCACCCTCACAGGCAGTGCCCTGTGGCAGGTGGCCGAGAGAGGCTTTGGGAGTGCCCGCGGGACGGGCCAGGACCGTCCTCGCCGAGTGGTGGTCCTGCTCACGGAGTCACGCTCCGAGGATGAGGTGGCTGGACCGGCGCATCACGCAAGGGACCAAGAGCTGCTCCTGCTGGGCATGGGCAGCGAGGCTGTGCGGGCAGAGCTGGAGGAGATAACGGGCAGCCCAGAGCACGTCATGGTCTACACCGACCCGCAGGACCTGTTCGACCAAATCCCAGAGCTGCAGGGGAAGCTGTGTAGCCGGCCACGACCAGGTAAGACCCAGGTGCCTGTGCCCGCTGTGGAGCAACCTCAGCCTGACCCCCGGCCGGTGGTCAGGGGCAGGTCCTTCCTTTTTTTTCTACCACTTAATCAAGGCCTGTGCCAAAGGGCTGGAACCACTTTTATGTATTAGCCACATGAGTGACTTCTCAGTTTACTAGTCGATGAAATGGGCCAATAACAGCACCTTCTGGAGGGGATTTGTGAGGATTAAAATAAGCAATGTACATATAGTAGGCACTCAGAAAATAGTAGGTGTTGCTATTTGTCATTATTATTATTCATTTATTATTATTACTAACAAGGAGCCCAGGATCTCCTAAGCATGCTTTAGAAGAGCAGCCTTGTAACTTCTTCAGTGGGAGGTGGGTACGTTCCCACCGTGCACACACACTCACGTGCACACGCACACACAACTGAAACAAGCATTTCATGGAACAGTGCTTGCCCTGTCTACCTGCAATGTGTTTTAATACTTCCCACTGAGTTGCACGGCCCATTAAGTTGATTCTGTGACCTCGCCATTGGGGGGTTGGTCTGGAGGACGCTGCCCCCTGGGAGCAGCAGACATTCCCGTTGGTAGGCAGGGCTTGGCCCGTAGCATGAGATGTAGGAGCTGAAACGCATCCTGGATGGGGCCCCTGATTTCTCCCGCTACGGTGGCAGGTGGCAGCTGCATGTGGAATTCAGCTCCTCAGCCCCAGAGGTCACTCTGGTGAGACCTTCCTTCTTGCCCCTCTAGTCTGGTCTCCCCGTGACAGCCAGAGTAGGTTTTTTAAAAATAGTTTTAGATTTACAGAAAACTTGTGACAGTGAGAGAGTTTTCATATGCTCCATACCCTCTGTCCCTCTTGTACAATGTTAACAAAGTGCATTTGTCATAATTAAGGAAGCAATGGTGATGCAGTATTAAAGTCTATACATTATTCAGATTTCCTTAGTTTTAACCTAATGTTTTTTCCATCCCAAGGATTGCCTCCAGGATACCACATTACACTTAGTCATTGTCTTCTTAAACTCCTCTCAGCTGTGACAGTGTCTCAGGCCCTCCTTGAGCTAGAGTGGTTTTTTAACAACCTATACATCAGATCCTCTTACTCTGTACTTAAACTGTTCTAGTGGTTCCCCTCTGCATTTGGAATTCAACCCAAACTCCTGCTGGTTTCGGAGAGCTCCCTGTGGTCTGGTCCCTGCGGGTCTCTCTGTAGCTCCTGCATGGGGTGGGGAGCACCTCAGGGCCCCTCCCGCCACCTCCAGCTCAGACTTACTCCAACTCCTCAGAGAAGTCCTGACTGCGTCTCCCAATCTACTCATGTTGCTCTTGCTGGTCCCTCTTGGAGCACCCTGCTTTTTCCCTCAGGGCTGCTCATATAACTTGTAATTCTACATTGGATTCACGCCTGTCTCCCCATGGTCTGTCAGCCCACCCACGGCAGGCATTGACCCATGTTGTCCACTTGGTATGACGAGCACCCTGTGCACAGTGCATGGCACAGGGAGGGTGCTCAGTGATGGGATAGAGAGGGTACAGGTGAAGCTGCTCTCACAAAGGGAACTCAGAGCTCAGTGGCTTACAGGTGAAAGATGTTTATTTCTCCCTAACCATACAGAGGTGAGTGGCCTGGGCCAGGAGGGTGGCTCATCTACCTTGTTGTTCTGCCTCTAGGCCCAAGGTCACTTTCTCAGCAGGAAGGGGTGAGAGGGGAAGTGGAAGGCAAGCAGCTTCCTTTTGAGGATGTAACTTGGAAATTGTACAATTACTCCCAGTTGTATCCTATCAGATAGAAATTAGACACAGTCACCCCTAGCTGCCAGGGAGGCTGAGAGTTTGGCCTAGCCAGGCATTGGTATGTCCTGCTGATATTCTAGCAGAAGGCGGCGGGTAGCCACTGCAGTGGGCAGACCGCAGAGTGCTGTCCCCACCTTGCTGGCCTGGTCTAGAGGAGGGGCTCTGCCTGGCAAAGCCTGACTCTGAGGCCACTCTGCTTGCTTCCGCAGGCTGCCAAGCACAGTCACTGGACCTGGTCTTCTTGTTGGACGCCTCGGCCTCTGTGGGGCCTGAGAATTTCGCCCAGATGCAGAGCTTTGTGAGAAGCTGCACCCTCCAGTTTGACGTGAACCCTGACGTGACACAGATCGGCTTGGTGATGTACGGCAGCCAGGTCCAGACAGTTTTCAGGCTGGACACCCACGTCACCCGTCCTACAGTGCTGCGGGCCATGAGCCAGGCCCCCTACCTGGGTGGGGCAGGCTCGGCAGGCACAGCCTTGCTGCATATCTATGACAAGGTGATGACTGTCCAGAGGGGTGCCCGGCCTGGTGTCCCCAAGGCTGTGGTGATGCTCACAGGTGGGCGGGGAGCAGAGGATGCAGCTGTCCCTGCCCAGAAGCTGAGGAACAATGGTGTGTCTGTCTTGGTGGTGGGTGTGGGGCCTGTGCTGAAGGACACCCTGCGGAGGCTCGCAGGTCCCCGGGACTCCCTGATCCACGCGGCGGCCTACACAGACCTGAGGTTTCACCAGGACGCGCTCATCAAGTGGCTCTGTGGAGGTGAGTGGGGAATCCACACCCTTCAGCGCTGCCTCCAAGGCCCCACACCTCAGACTGAACCTTCATATGCATCTTTATAAGGAGCACGGCTCTTCCTGGCTGCTGCGTGCTTTCCTCGTGCCAGGTTCTGTGCTAAATCCCAAGTTCACGTGACGTCCTGCAGTAGGCGCAGCTGTCCTGTCTTAACATTCAGGCTCCAGAAAATTTAACACAGCTACCCCTTCTCAAACTTGAGAGTATATATGCACTCCATTTAAACAGAAGACATCTCTGATCGCTAGGATACCAATACATCCCTCAAGGTTGACACTGACCTTGGTAGTCAATGCCAGAGCAAGGAGCCAACATAGCCAGGCCAGCCTGGCTCCAAGGCCTCCTTTTGCCAGTGACATCCTGCCTGCCTGTTTAAAAGTATGTGGCCGTCCTACAGAAGGGGTGCTAGGAGCCTAGCACATGCGAGAGAAAGTCTCCATGTGCATGTAGGAAAGCGGGGTGGAAGTTGGCTCTTTGACCCAGCCAGGCAGTGTGGGGCACCATCCAGGTGCTAGCCTGTGGTGTGGGGGCCCACAGCAGCACTAAGGTGGGTAAGACCCTACCTTAGGGGCCTCACAGCTGTGCTGGGCTTCCTTAGAGGAGGGGGCCTTCGAGGCTGACCCAGGCTGCACCCGCTGGGCACTTTCTTTCTTGTAGAAGCCAAGCGGCCCATCAACCTCTGCAAACCCAGCCCTTGCATGAACGAGGGCACCTGCGTCCTGCGCAATGGGAGTTACCTCTGCACGTGCCGAGACGGTTGGGAGGGCCCCCACTGTGAGAACCGTGAGTGGGGTCCTTGCCCTGCATCTGTGAGCGGGGGGTGGCATTCTGGGACCAGCCAAGCCCAGGGAACTCAGCTGAAGGCAGGCTCTAGGGCGTTGACTCCATAGGAGGAATCATAGCATCGTTTGTTCACGCAAGAAACACGTAGCGGGGCCTCCTACGACCCAGGCGTTGTTCTGGGTGTGGGGAACCGAGCAGTGAGTGAGGCAGTCAGGATCTCTGCCCCCGTGGAACGTCCCCGTGGGGGAGCCAGACTGTAAATAAGTGGAACGTGTAGTAGATTGGATGGTGCTCAGCACAGGTGAGCACAATAATGGAGACAGGGAGGAAGGCCTCTGAGGGAGGCCCCAGTTAGGAGCACTGTGCATCCAGAGGGACTGGGAGACGGAGGGCGCGGGCCCAGATGCAGGTGGGTGGGTAGATGTGCTGGAAGCCAGTGGGAGTTCTTTTTTGAGTGTTTCCATTTGCTCAGTGAAGCGGGAGGAATCCCCTGAGAGTGAGGGTGGGGAGGCAGTGTAGGAGGTGGGAGGAGAGAGAAGTAACCACCTAGGAGAGAGGCAGACCAGACTATGGTCATAGGGGATGATTGTGGGGCAGCATCCCAGGCCCACCTGGAATCCCTGTTTGTGAATTTAAAGTTAGAACGCCGCAACCAGAAGCGGGTTCCCATTGGAGCCTTGGGTTCTCTGTCGCTGGCAGAGGTTGGCTTCTGGGAGGCCGGGGAGTGGATCTGAAGGGCCTTTTGACCGGTGTCTTTCAGTTGGGTTGTGGAGTCAGAACAAGACATGCAGGCCCCCTGCACAGCTGCTGGTTGGGGGAGAGGGCTGGGACATACCTCATGCCCTCAAAGTTCGCTTCTTTCCCAGGAGCCGTGAGAGGAGATGCCCTCCAGGCACGGGGCTCCCGCCCCCGACAGCCTGCAGGAAGGCAGCAGCCGGGCCCCACCCAGCACCTCCGGAGAAGGCCTGGCCACGCAGGACGCTGAAAGGACACTTGGCCTCAGTGGAGCATCCTGTCTCGTGGGGTCCTTTGTGCACGTGCCTCCCGCTCTGTCCCAGACCCTTCCACCCACTGTCCTCACCCAGGGAGAAGCGATGTCCAAGCTATAGACTGTGCTGCTTAGGGACACGGTAGCAGGTGGCTTCACCCACTAATGACAATGTTGAAAACTCCTGACGTGTAAGTAAATGTTTACTTTCTGTACCCAGCTGCGCCCTGTTGAGCTTGTTCCCAGTCACCGGTCCCCTGAGGAGAAACAAAGGAACCTGAAGACTTTGGAGGGCCTGTGTGAAGCTCACCTGGCCCACCCAACAGATGGCCCATAGAATGTTGTTGGGACAGTGATGCTCCAAAGGAGTTAGTGACCAGAGGGTCACTGGGACCCAACGCAATGGCATTTCAAGACGGAGAAAGTGCGAACCTAAAGATGTCCTAGAGGCATTTGCATTTTGGGTTTGAAAAGGAACTTGAGCGGCATTTGTGATTTCTGCTGACTGGGTCTGTGTCAGGGAGAGACTTGAAAAAGCCCCAGACTGGAATGTGACTGATCCACCAGCTTGTTTGACTGTGGGGGAGGGACTGAGGGTACAAACAGCCCTGGATCGGAGGGGCCACGTGCAGTTGGCCTGGGTATGAGGCCACATTCTCTTGGAGGGCGGGGTGGGGGGGTTCCTTTAGAGTTTGCTTAGGAGGGGTGAATTGTGGGGTGTTTAGGGAGTGCTTTTCTTACTCTCCATTTAGCAGGGCAAAAAGCAATCGAATTCTTAAACTCAGCAAATAGAGGAAAAAGACACTTAGAGGGGTTTTGCTTTTTAAAACAGATCTTATGCGGTCCAGGGTCTTGTTTTGCTTTTGTATGTGTCCTTTTTAAAGGATGTCAAGAAACGACGTTGGTGTTTGTTGAACGGAAGTGTCTGTATCGCTGTGGCAAAGAGGTGGTCGTTGGAATGGGCCCTGGCAAACCCGGCCTCCCTCACCCCTGCTGTATGCAGGCGTTGGTTCTTCCCGCGGGCTGTGTTGTTTCGAGCTCAGTTTTCAGTAGAAACTGTCATGGAGCTCTGACCTAAGTCCAGGCACTGCATCATAGCCTTTCTCTCTAATATAGGGAATGTCGTGCTTTATGTGCGAGTGCTCAAGGCTGCTACTGGGCTTTAAGAACACCAAGGTTCCTGGTGCTGGGCAAGCACGTGAAAGAGGCTATCGTCGTGGTGTCGGATGTTGGAAATAACATGTCCTGTATGCCGAGACTGTCACGACTCATTTGAGTTCAAGGGATGGTTTCACTGCAGATATTAACAAGCTGGGCGTGGCAGAAGCCGACATCAGAGCAAGGCCACATGTCCACCCAGCAGGTGCTGGTGGGGGAAGTTGGAGAATTTACATTATTCCATTGTCTTTAGTCATTTTAGAGTGTGAGTTCTTTGTCTGGTTCAAGGCTATTTGGATGCCCCAGGTGAATTGCTTGGACTTAAAAAAACCCCACAAAACTCTGGGTTACCTATGAAAGGCTTACTGTTTCTAGTTTGAGGTCCTAGCTCTTGAATTTTTTTTTTTTTTTTTTACTTTTTCTAGTGAAGGCGTCACTGAATAGTTGAACCCTTTCGATGCCCCAAGAGCAGCAAAGGGAATTCAAGCCACCTTCTTTCTTTGAAAAGAAACTGGCTTTTAATTATATAGGAAATATTAATAAAAAGTTCTTATGAAAATGAAAACATTGCCAATAAGCCATAAATCTTTTATTTTCTCTGCTGAGCACACTTTGTACAAATAGTTAATCGATTCTCTCACTTTTCTAGAAGAATATAATTTACAAATAATGACAGTTTTCTCTCTTCCCTTGGAGCTTTATGCTGACTTTTCTCGTCATTTTGCCTTATCTAGGACCTGCAGAATAAATCAGTGGCAACGGCGCATACCTGGATGTGAAGGGACATTTTCACCATCAGTGTTGTTTTCTGGGGGTCACTTTCTAAGGCAGGAACGCCTCTATTCCTAGATCACAAAGATTGTCCATTAGGAGTGTTGAGATTTGTGCTGTGTTTCCTTCGAGATGATGCTTTTCACATTTAACCTGTTCATAGGGTCCGTTACCTATTAGTATATTTTCAGTGGTTGAGCCACCTGGATTCCTTGGATGAGAACTGCCTGGTCATGACCTTCAAACACAGCGTGAATGTGCTCATTTAAAAAATGATGAACCCAAAATCTGGCTCACTGAGAACACTGCTACAATGAAAAGACAGCCTGAGGCGATGGTAAAGGCACAGCTGGCAGGGGAGCCTGAAGTCACCCATACTGACAAGATTTTTTTTTTTTAAAGATTTTATTTATTTTTTAGAGAGAGGCAAAGGGAAGGAGAAAGAGAGGGAAAGAAACATCAATGTGTGGTTGTCTCTCACGTGCCCCCAACTGGGGACTTGGCCTGCAACCCAGGCATGTGCCCTGACTGGGAATCGAACAGGCAACCCTTTGGTTTGCAGGCCAGCACTCAATCCACTGAGCCACACCAGCCAGGGCCAAGATTTTTTTAAGTTACAAGAAAATGCTATGAATGTAGCAGTTTGAGGAATACGTACTCTCAGTTTTATAAAGTTAGCGTAGCTGTGATACCAAAACTCCAAAAGAAAAATGCAAAAGAAAAACCAAGTCTTATTTTGGGGCACCATGAAAAAGTCTTACATAAAAATATTGGCAAATTTTGTCATTTTCAAAATAAGCACATTTATGCTAGGGATTTTCTTAATTACTACTTAGGCAACTTTCTGAGCGCTGGTTTCATTCTCCAAGAATTATTTGGGTATGTGTTTAACTGCTTAGGGGTATTGACTTTCAGTCACTTCTCTGACCAGTTCCTGCAGGTGTTTCTAGTGGGTCTGGCACACACGTTAGTTACACTCCGGCAACTCCATGCTACTCGGTTTAACCCTTTCGGTACGGGTGCCGAATATATCCGGCACCCATCTGATGACCTGTGTGGACGAGCGCCGGATATATCCGGCATCCACCTGTATATAATTTTTATAAATTTTACTTATATAATTGATAGAATTTTATATAACTATCTCTTAATATTAAAGTGACAAACAACACTTGGAAAAAAGCATTGTTTTATTAGGCATAGATCTTATATAAGGTTAGGAAAGTCTTCACACGAAGGAGGACTGACCAGGTGCTATGTGCGTGTTTTCGGCGCGGCACCTCGTACAGCGGGAGTGTCGCGGTGGAAAGAGCGCTTGTACCGAAAGGGTCAAAGAGACCTAACCTCTCCGCTAAGACCCCACGTTGCGGTTCCACCAGTTCTCACCACACAGATGTTGAAGTCCAGTGTGTAAGTAGCCAAGATGTTTCCCCCTTGCAGTAGAAGCCCATCAAGCCCTGCCCCAGGTCATTCATTCCATGAACTCCAAGACAACGCCAAAATACAATGAACATTTTTATTCTTTTAAAAAAAAATTTTAACTCACCACTTGGTCCAAGGACACCAAGTGTTTACGACAAAGGAAATAAATGCCCTGGGGTTAGAAGGACAAGAATGAAAAAGGCCTTTAGTTCTCAGGAGCCAGGGTTAGAGAGCTCTGGTCCACGTTCCCCGGAGCGAGGCAGAGATGACAGATGAAATGTTTCAACCGGTGTCACATGAACGATGCCCTCGAAGACAAGACGGGGCAGCACTGCCCACTTCACGAGAACAGGGGGACCACCCCAGACAAAAACCACTTTTTTTTTTCTTCTTAGAAGGGGCCTGGGCAATCAGCACAACGTAAAAAATGGGGACTACAAGAGCATTATATTAAATAACTCTACTCTTAAGAATGGCCTGGCCCCAGGACTGAGTCTGTAAACACAAAGTGATCTTTTTTTCTGTGGTAATGTAAAAAGTCAGTTAAATCTCAAAACACACTTCTCTGTTCTAAATTACAGGATTTGAAACATTTTTTAAAAATATAATACAGTGTCACTTTAAAAAGTCCTTAATTTAGTGGGGACAATGCCTCAGCTTGGTCCCAAATCTTTTCTCCTGTTACCATGTCTCAAAAAGCCCGTCCTAGATGGTATCAAGACTCTGTCCTTTGCCGAGAGAAGGGCCAGAGCTGCCTCCTGGCTGACACCCTCCATGCATAGCACCCCGTCCTGGTGTTGCCTTCTACACAGTCTCACCGCAGCACAGAGCTGCTGCTTTAACGAAGACTTGAATGAAGCCGGATTGTCACCAAGGTCCATACTGACAGTAGAGTCTTTAGAGAAAGCTTGTTTCCTAACTTGTTCCTTTCTTCTCCCATTCCTAGGGCACCATTCAAATACCAGCACCCGCCCCCGAAAAAGAAGAAAGTTAGTTTTCTGCTGTAGCAGCCCCCTATGCAGAGAGACAGGGAGAGAGAGCACAATTATGTTCCCTGCCCCATGTGTTCGTCGCTGTGTGGGGCACCCAGTACAAGACTTTGGAGGCTGTGGCACAGGAAAGTGTGCTGGGAGTGACCCCCGATGCCTGCTGGCTCCCATGCACTCAAGGCTTAGTCATTAGTGCAGGGGCCTCAAAATACCGCCAGCAGACAAGCTGGGTCGAAATTAGGAGCTGAGATTGCCAAAGGCACAGGCGGCTCTGGGTGCGTCCCTTACTGCACGCATGCGTGAAGGATTAATAACACTTTTATCCAGCCCTCAGGGGAAAATCCAGTAATGGCATCTATTCAACACTGACACCTTCCTGAGCCTTTTGTCACCTGCTGGCTGGGAGGCTTCCGGCAGCACATGTCCCCTGCCTGGATCTGGTCAAATTTTCATGGCAACAGTCCCTTTGCTGTCCCAGTTGACTTTTTGATTTGAAAACTGTCCAGTTCTAGTCTGTCCCTGAGCTGTAGCTGTCCCCCAACCCCTGGAATCTATGGATGATGGCATGGAGGGTAGTTCAAGGATTCGTGTCCTTGGGCTGACTGGTGAGAACCAAAGACTGAGCCGAAGGTATAGTGGAGGCCCTGTGTCTCTTCTGCTGAGAGTGGTGGCCAAGGTGGGAAAATGCCACCTGGGTCATAGGAGGAGCCCCAACTGAGTGACGATTCTGCTGTCTACTGGTGGCCTTGAAGGAGGCTGGGAGTGTCCACTTACCTTGGCTTTCTGGAGGACAGTGCCTTTGCCCGTGACCATGACGGAAAGAGGTCTGTTCTTGAGCGCCGTTGCAGAGTTGACTGGGGTACAGTCTGGGGTGGGGGCGGCAGCTTTGGGCTGTGGTGACAGGAGAGAGTAAGGCCTGTGCCAGGGGGAAGGAGACATGACCCCCCCCTTCTCCTCGACTCCAGTCCAGCAGCTCAGAGGAACCGTGGCTCCTGGCACTCACTTGGGGGCTCACATTCTCCAGGTGGGTGGTGTCCACAGTGGTGCCCAGTGTCACAGGCCCAGCCTCGGCCTTCTTTAGGTTGTCCTTCACCTGCACGATGTTGAGCTCGAGGTCCACACGCCTTCTCTCCTCAACCCTGCACTGCTCATCAATCTCCTTCAGCTTCTGCTCCAGGCTGGCCAGGACTCCCTTATCTAGAAGGGAATTGTTTTTAATGATTTTATTTATTTTTAGAGAGGGGAAGGGAGGGAGAAAGAGAGGGAAAGAAACATCAATGTGTGGTTGCCTCTCATGCGCCCCCTACTGGGGACCTGGCCTGCAACCCAGGCATGTGTGCCCTGACTGGGAATTGAACCAGTGACCCTTTGGTTCACAGGTCAGCGCTCAATCCACTGAGCCACAGCAGCCAGGGTGGAAGGGGAATTAAGTCAGTCATCTGCAGGGAGGGTCCTTTAAAGGGCCAGCTGCTAGGAACAGCTGATGGACGGTATGAGGATGATCTGGAAAAGAATCTAGAGGGACTCAGATTTCTTTGCAAGCTTCCTAGGTCTTTGAAGGCTGGAAATTAAGGATGATGCAGGACACATGTGGTTAACGCAAGAACGATGACATGGGACCTCAGGAAGAGGCACTCTGTCCAAAGATGGACCTAGGAGTATACATTCGATTTACGTGACAATAAAATGTTTGAGGTCGAACAAACTACAACTTTCAGAGGTGTCCTCCTTTAGCCAGCATTTAAAACGACCTCCTGTCCTAGAGGTCAGGGTCTCTCTGCACAAGACAGCGACCTTTTGGACAGGAGGGAGAGGACTTTGAGGGGGACCATGCACCTGAGCTGAAGATCGGCAAGGCTGTGGGACCGGGTCCAGGCTCCTCCCCCGGAGGACCCCTCACCTGTGCACTTCACCAGGGTCTCTCTCAGCTCCCGCTTCTCTTTCCGGAGCTGAGCCAGGTGCCCCCGGATCTCTTCCTTCTGCTTCTCCAGCCTCTCCTTCTCCTCTGTGTACCGCTTCACCTCGGCTTCTGTCCGGTTCTTGCCAAGTTTGATCTCTGCAAACCCAAAGAGGGGAACCCCCTGCGTCAGCCAGGCTGGAGCACAAGGCCTGTCCCCAACCCACTGCACAGGCTCAGAGGGAACCCGGGGCTCTGACAGGAAGTCACAGTCAGACACCAGGCCGGCTAAGCAGGGGTGGTAAAGGAAGTGGGGCCCACACCTTCTTCACTGTGTGACCTGGGGCAAGTCTTTTTGCCTCTCTGAGCCACTTGCAAAACATTCAACTCTCATCCAGCATAGGTACCTGCAGAGGACACCCTCAACTTGTCCTTCACAGGTGTGCTGGCCCTGGCTGGGGTGGCAGCCACAGCATTGGGGCAGCTCAGTGGAAAAGAGATTTTTTGCTGTTCAGTCTGGATTTTGACTGTCGTGATTCTCTGTGAAGCCTCCTCAGGCTCTGGACTCCCCTGTGGCATCTGCTTTTGGAGAAAAGCAAACACGACTCAGCCGGCTGAGCGGCCTGGGAAGGTGGGGCCGGCTCACCAGCTGGGGGGTGGCCTGTACCTGCAACTCGGGGGTCTCCGCAGACTTGATGAGAGGCTCGTCTGCAGTGGGGCCCAGGTCTGCAGGGAGCACCTCGGCTGGAGGGTCCGGGCAGGGTGGAGTCGGGGAACACACTCGAGTCTGGGCACCTGCCGGGCTGTGCAAGAAGGACTTGACCGGCGTGAGGTCCAGGTACACGTGGTCAGGCGTGGGCTCACTTGGAGCATCTGTGCCAGGGGTGGCTTCCTCAGGGTCCACCTGCAGTGGAAAGAGGCAGGAGGCTTTCATCATTGCCTCTGCAACCTAGGCTGGAGAGGCAGCACCCACCCTGCCTTGGAGTTCCTGTTCCCTCCCTCTCAAGTTCTAGATCAGCCACTCAAGAGGTGAGAGACCCAGACCATAGTACTAACTTCCCTGAACCTCACTTCCTCATCTGTAAGAGGACAGAGTGATAGTACCTCCCTACAAGGTGGTTAGGATTAAATGAGATCGTCCACAGCAGCCCAAGCACAGCACAGCGTGATCCACAGAACCTCCCACCAGTGCGATGATTCTTCCGCCTCAGCGGCCAATCCCAACTGCACACCCCCACCCTCGCACCCAGGGTGAGTCACCAGCTGTTTTACCCAGACGAGTTCCATGCCAGGTGGACTGCCCACCCCAGTACCAAAGACGACCGGTTGTCCCTAGGTTTCTGCACTCATGGCCCTGAACTTATGGCCAGTGTAACACGGCATTGAGTTTTGGCGGCAGGAAGACTGGGCCACCCCCCTGCGCACCCTCACCGTGGCCGTTAGCTCTGACATCTCCACATCGTCATATAGCAGATCTTGGTGGTCCTTGCTGGGCAGCCCGTCGATGTACGTGTTTGGCTCTGAGAACTTTCTCTGCATCAGTCTGGAAGACACGCAGCAAGAGATGGAGAGGGGGATTGAAGACGGGTGGTGAAAGATGGCAGCCGCAATGAGCTCATGAAGCGAGGCCCCGTGGAAGTGAAGGTGGGGCAGGAGCCCCGGGGACCACGGTGGCCTCATTTGAATGCTCATTCACTCAGCAGGGGTAGCTCCTGCCTCTCCTGCCGGGGCCTTTGTACTAGAACTCTGTTCCAAACTTCTCTTCCAGAAAAGCTTCCCTTTCCCCAGCACCCCCCCACCCCACCCCACCCCACCCCACCGCATCCTTTGCCATCTTCAGACTCCATTTTAGGGTCTCCTTCAACAACAACAAAATCCTTTCTCATTCCGTCCTCATGATTCATTTGGGGCAGCGAAGACCAGAGACTTGCTGCATTTTGTACAGACAAAAAGGGTCTGCTTCATGCCTCATGGGGGGCTCTTTGGCCACCCACCCCAGGACCACCTCCTCACACCGAGCCTATCTGCTCATCTGGAAAGCGGGAAGCAGTACCTCCGCCCTGCCTCTTCCAGGGTGCACTGGGGGACCCAGAAAGGGGTCCTTGGGAACATGGCCAGCCAACCGCAAGGGACATGGAGGGCCAGGAGATGTGCCGACTCTGTTGTAAGGAGGGACACAATCTAACCCAAGCCAGAGGCTGCAGCTGTTCAGGGCCTGGCTCAGCTCTTGGCCCTTGGGCCACCGTGCCGACCCTGAGTGCTCGGCTGGCCACCAGAGGCCAATCTGGGCCTGGCGTTAGGAGCATGACTGTGCGTGGAGGGTGAGAAGCAGAAGGCCCATGACACTCACAGCAGAGAGGTTTTGGCCGCACTCACAATACAGGAGACCCTGTCTGCATCCACGTAGTCGTAGGTGAATTCCTCCGGGTCTGTCCTGGAGCCCGACTCGGAGAGCAGGAGGCCGAGCCAGTGGCCCATCTCCTCAGAAGACTTGGCCTGGGAGGAGGCAGAGGGGCATGAGCAGGGCTGCAGTGTGCCACCCGGTGCCCTGCCTGCCACCCCTTCCTGCCGCCCCCGGGCAGGAACAGTATCCCGGCCCTGATGCCTGCTCTGGACAAGGCCTCAGAGGGCCAGGACCATGCTCCCTCTCTCTCACCTGGGACCCCAAATAACATCTGCCACCTTGATACCTTGATGCCACCTCAGCGATGCTGTGGACATCTGTCCTAAGCATCACGTGTGATTTATATACATGCATTTCTAGAAGGCTAATTGGACCAGGAGAGAATTGCTAAAATTGCAGGCATTTTAGGTTGACACTTCTACTCTTTGAACTGTGGCATGTCCGTGTATCACCCTAAGCCAGCCGTATAAGACCGCCTGGATGCCCTGCTAAGAATTAACATTGAACTTCATTTGTTTATAGGTTCAATAGCCCAGATGCCTTAAGTACCTTACACTCAGCATGATTCTGAGAAACTGAACTAAAAAGTCCAGAGACACTAGTGCTTGGGGTTTTCCCCAGGGCACAGTGCGCTCCAATCACGTACACACCCTGGTTATTTCTATTAAAATGCCAATGTTGTTTCTTGCCCTGATAATGAGAAAAAGCTGGGAATTCCACAAAACACTGCAGTTTGTTTTCATGACGAGAAACAGCTACCACCTGGGCACCGCACAACCCAGCTCCGCCACCTTATTGCTGTGTCCCCTTAGCCAGCGAGGCAGCTGTGTGCTGAGGCTGCCCCCTGTTCCCCTTTATTTCCACATGGTGTCTCAATACCACTTTTCATGGGCAACCCTAGTGCCACTCTGTCTGCCCTGGGCCACTGGAACAGCTTCCTAACAGGTCTCATTATGTTCCTTCTTGACCCCTTCCCATCCACCCCGCCCCAGCAGGTGGACAGAGAACCTCAAAATCCAAATCTGAGCATGCCACCATCCCTTGAAACCCAGTGGGTCTCCCATTGCTCTTAGGAGCAACCCCCCTTCCCTCGCATCACTTTCTAGAAACCGTTACTAAGTAATCAAGGTGATTAATTGAATAACGTCTTTCTTGCATACTAGAACATGAGTTCCATGAGGGTAGGGAACGTATCTGTCTTGTTCATATGTTCTCGTACTGGCTAGATACTTGTTAACTGGGCAGAGATGTACAAACTTGTCCCTGAGAAGCAACTGGGGTGTGGAGCTTTTGGCCACTAGAGGGCAGTGTTGCAGCAACATTTGGATGAAGCCGCCTGGATGAAGGGCTAGGCGAACAGGAGTGAATGGGAAGTATGTGCTTCTGGGCGTGTGAACTCTGGCTCCGACCTGCCCAGTTCAGTGCAAGGCATTATGCCACCTTTTATTTTTGCAAATGTGACATCACATTAAACAGGGTGGGGAGTGGGAGAAATGTAATTGTATCACAAACCTGATTCTTCCCCCAGATAAGCCCTAACAGGCATCATTTTTACATACCAGGCTGCATCTGGTGGTACACAAACTAAATCAAACCCACTGTGAATCCCCAGAAGGTTTCCCAGCAGCTCAGAGTTATAAATACCCCTTCTGCCCTAAGCGCAGGAAGTAGCTCATTGTCCACTCCTATAACACAACCACCCTGAGGTCAGAAAGGGAATGGAAATTTTTGAAAAAGCAAACAATCTCAGGCAAACAAAACAAAGGAACCAAAAACAGCCCAGGACTACTTGCAACCCCATGTGCCTGCCACCCCTGGGCAGGCAGTACCTCAAGCTTGGCCAACTCCTCGCCATTGTGAAGGATGCGGAAAGAGTATAGGTGGTCTGGGCTTGGGTCTGGGACCACCTCGCAGCCCACCAGGTTCAGGGGCTGCTGGGCCACCTTGCTTCGGTTCCGGTCCTGGTAGAAGTGCAGGTGACTGTCCCTGACGGAGCACCAGCGTGACTTCCACTGGCTGTTCACCAGCACATTCAGGTAACCTGCAGGAGAGGATGTGGCTGCAGGAAGGTATGGGTGGCTGCCCCACCTCTGGGCCTCCTAGGGTTCCCCCAGAATCTCAGTTCCAAAACTTGAAACTCACAGAGACTGTGATCTCATAGCATATTCTTTCCCCCTCCGTGCTACTGGCTAGACCCTCTGAAGTAGAGCAGCGTAGCTCTCCTGGTGTCGGGAGAAAGGTGTGTCCGAGGGAAGTCGATTGCATCTTGAACTACCCCACGCGCCTCTGTACGTGTACAGGACAGAGGATTCCCTGCCCCAGTCCTCACCTCCACGGCTCCGAGTACCCAGCCTGCAGCAGCCCGCCTCTGGTCACTCAGGCCATACGCAGGAAGCTTGCCCCAGCGAGGGCCTCCTCACTGAAGGTTCAATCCTCTTGCCTCTACAGCCTCACCCCCCAGCCCCACAGCCTCACCATCCCTGGGTCACTCAGTCTCAGCCTGTAAAGTCTTCTACCACTTGGCCAATGGCTCTTCAGCCTCCCAGATGCACTTGGCCTTGGCCCTCCCTGCTCTGCCTGCCTTCTGAACATTTGGATTGGGGACAGTGAAACTCTGCTCCCACATCAACCTCTCCAGCTGAACTGAATACTTCTCAAGGGCAAGAACTTGGCATGCTCATGTCCATGACCAGGGTCTGTGCCCCACGGTCTCTCCACCAGGGAGCCACTCTTTCGGGCAGCACATGGGCTGCTGGGGGAACACTCACATGGCAACCCTCCCCTGTTCCCACATGGTTGCATGTCCGCACTTTAATGAACATTTCAGGAGCTGACACCATGTGTCAAGCACAGCCTTGTTCCTGGGGCTGTGAAAGTGAGGACAATCCAGTCTTTTGGACCCTCCCTTGGTGCTGCTCACCTTTCCAGGGACACTGGCTTACAGAATGGGCTCCTTCTCCACCCTGCAGGCTTGGTGGTTGCTCGGAACCTTACCCGGGATGAACTAGGCTCATGCAGCAGGGTCAAAGTGCATGGCCACCTTCCCACCTACCCAGGGCTGATCACACAGTTGGGATCACGAATTTTTCAGTCACGCAAATATCACAACGTGGTAGCAGAATGGGAGCCAGGGACCTAGGACCTCTGCCCATCACAATTCTCTGGACTAAGAGAGGTGTGAACCCAGAACTCTGGGCCGAGACGTTGAGTGCTGATGCCGATTCCTGGGAAGGAGAGCATCTGCGTTCCCGCCGGCCCTTCCCCAGCCACAGGGGACAGAGGCTTGTGTTGCTGCTTAACCACTTCAGCAGTAACACAGCCACATCTCCCAAAGTGACTCACGGGGACCAGGCTCCCATGTCCAACACCGTGGCCTGAGGCCACAGGGGCCTTGGCTGGAGGAGCAGGAGGCTCCAAGGGTGAAGCCCCATCCGCTGCCTTTCCCTTCACCCTGGCCAGCCTCAAAACACAAAACAAACTGGGATGCAGGAGAAAAGCCCGCAGGGATGTGATTCCATGAGTAAGAGGAAAGGACCTAGAGGTGGACAGTAGTGACCTCCAGGTCCTGGGGAGAGCCACAGCAGTGAGCCCCAGGCTGAACGCTAGCACATGGGCTCACCCAAGACATTTTCTGGGCAAGGTCTCTCTCTCCTGGGCTCCGTCTCCTCCAGGCTGAGGGCAGCAGTGGTGACCTCTAAGAGCCCACCAGGACCCATATGCACCCTCTGACCCAGCAATGTGGGTCTCTGTCAGCCCCTGAATGTGTCTCACCTGTCTGCATCTCAGTCTTTGCTCCTGCCCCCAGGTGCCATCCCAGCCCATTTAGCCCCTATCTGTCCTTCAAGGCCCAGGTCCAGGAAGCCACCTCTGTCCACAAAGTGGGAAAGGTTCTTTCTGGCCCTGAGTCCTTAACAGCTACCAAGACAGTGGGTATGTGGTTATGGACATAAAGGTGCCATCCGCTATAAGCTCTCAGAACTGTTCTCCATCTGCTTGGTCCTCTTTCCATAACACTGTGCCTGTCAAGCTTCATAAATATGGATCAAACAAACATATTTTTAGAAGATCATTAAGACAGCAGTGAATTACCCTTCACTTGCACAGAAGATCTGGCAATGCAGCAGGAGAGTCTGGTTAAACCTAGAGAACTACCTGTGGTAAAGATCAACAGACACTGAGCCACAGTCTCCCCATCCCTGGAAATGGTTAAAGCGAGACCTAAATCTCCTGTCTGCATGGTCTGAGCTGCCTTCTGGGGGCTGCAGCCTAGTGGGTAAGTCCTGTGGTCCAGGGAGCGGTTACGACTCTTACTGGATGTTTCGAGGGACCTCTCTGGAGGCTCCAGCAAGGCAGACTTCTTCCTGCCAAGGTTCATCAGGTTGCTCAGCTTGAGGCCAGGGGAACATTTCTTCTTGACTGTCAAGATGAGAGAAAGCCATCAGCATTGCACACGGCTTATCCATGTTTCTTTATAGATGCCACAAAACAGAAGCCCCTTCCCACTGCATCTGCCCCTCCCTGCACACACGTGTGTGTGCATGCAGGCGTGCACACCCACACAGACTCCTCCCCCCAAACCAGGATCCACAGCCCAGGGTCAGCTGTGTCCACATTCATACAAGGGGGCACACCAACTTCTTATAGAATGTGTCGGAACTGGAGAAACTCTACAGGCTGTAGAGCTTAAAATGGTGAGCAAGCAGAAAGGAGTGAGACACTGTTCTACCCCAGCAGGTTGTGGAACTTCCCTAGAGCTGGTAGCTGTAAAGTACTTCCAAGTAGTTTATAAATTGGAGGTGGGTTGGAATTAGCTGTCAAAACCCACTGGGGAGGAGCCACACCACCGAGTCTCACAGCCTCCCTGGGTCCCCTCCCCTCCCCAGACGGGGCTGAAAGCCATTAGTATTGGTACCATCTTTGGTCTCTGGGACCTCGGGGTGGCCATCTACGGAGCTTCCATACTCTGGGGCTGACAGGTACTTCTCAGTTGTGTCTGGCTGTGGGAGAAAGAGACAGGTGGGTGGTCTTATCTGGGAATGGTTACCTCGGAGACCACAGTCTAAGAGAAAATGATAGATCAGGGGTCACCTTGGAGCCAGGTCACTGGTGGGACATGGGCTAGGCTTTCCCCTGGGCTCAAAGGGGGACTTGCCTTCACCGTCCCTCCCTGAGGGTCTGCTGCCCTGATCCAGAGCACTTATTCCAGACTCTGCAGAGTAAGCCATGGGACTGGCCTTACCAGTCCCTCCCCATCCGCAGGACTGGACTGTGGGCTGGACCGAGGGCTGATGTGGCCGCCCAGGGAACACTGCGTGGCAGGTCTTTAGGGAGAGCTCTTGCCTCTTACCCCAGTGTGGAGCAGACCCATGTCTACTCTGATTTGTGTCTCTTGTCAATGAGCAAGCAAGGAGAGGCAACTCCCTCAGCCCTTCCTCAGCCACTCGTGTTCGTCCACGAGGTGGCCTGTGCCTTCCCAAAGAGCAAAGGGCCTCCTCCCCGCTCCAGCCCTCTGTGTGCCCTCTACTGTCCTCCTTATCAGGGGTGGGGGCCCCAAGGTGGGACACAGCGACCCTGTGGCTGCTTGGTTCACACCCAGGCTTCAGGGCACCTACCTACAGATACTCAGGGACATGGAATGTCATCCACGGGGAATGTCATCCCCTTGGCTGGCACCCAGCTCAACTTCCTCAACTTGGACCCTTACTCTAGCTGACAGCTCCATGCAAATGAGCCCTTTGGTTCAGGTCAACACCCAGGTGGTTCCCTAGCCCTGGGACCTCTACTGGGGAGTGAGCAGGAAGAAAGTGCTTGGGAGAATAAATCTCTCTGCTGAAGAGGGGAGGGTGGAGTGCCGCCTGACCAAACAAGACATTTTAGGTCTGTGTCACTTTCATTAGCTTCCCACCACGCCGGGGCTCCTGCCCTCATATCCTTTCTTATTAATCGGGCTGAAATGTGAGATCAAAGCTCCCAATTTTATACTTTTAACTTTCTGGAAAAAATATGGCCTCGAACTGACCCCCTGGGCAGAGTAGAGACTTACCTTCTGACAGTTCAGGCGCTGGGCATCAGGGCCGTACTGGTTTCCCTCGGACGCTCCTTCCAAAGGCAGCCCGCTCACCTCTTGGATGACCTGAGGTGAGAGGAAAGCCGTCAGCAGAGGCCTGGTCCCCCAAGGCCCTTTGGCCCGGCCTGAACTTACTGAGGCTGGAGCCCCTCCAGATCAGGAGAGTGGGCAGAGGTGAGAGAGAAGGTGCACGATTTCCCAAGAACAGAGAACCACCCGACCCCAACACCACCCCACATGTGGCTTCGGGACCAAGTTGGGCAGACTGCGATGGGGGTGAGAGGTGGGCTTGTTCCTTAGCCCCCTCTCTCCTGCAGGACCCCACACGTTCTGGGGATGGATGGGGCTGGTGGGGGGCGTGCTTTTACAACCATGCCTAATGGTGGCCAGAGCGGACAGCTCTCAACTCTGTGGGCCGAGGCTGGGGACACGCAGGTCAGAGGTGGATCTGGCTGTGCTAAGCAGCATCCCTGTGCTCCGAGCCAGGGGCCATCTGGGTGAGTCCCAGAGAGTAACAGCCCAGGGTAGCCACAAACATACTGCCTGGCCAGAAGCCCTTTGGAGATGCCGGCAAGAGCAATGTCAAAGACCCTCCTTCTTTAGTCTCTGCATAGACCATTTCATGGAAAGGGGTTAAAATCAGAAAAGCCAAAGAACAAAAGGAAAACAGCCCCCGGGAAGGAGAAACTGAAGGCATTTCTCATTCCTGAGACTGGCCTTGGGTCTGAGCCTCAGTCACCACATCGGTAGTAAGATGGGCTGTGCCTATGCCACAGGCCACGGTGAGGTCTGGTGTGTGAAGTACCCGGAACAGGAGGGCCCATTCACTACCATCCCTACAGCTGGGGGCCTGCCCAGGGAAGCAGGCTGAGCCAGGTGTCCAGGCTCCAAGGCGTGGGATTCCACTTCTCTGGGAGAGTTGTGCCTTGTGACTTCCTTTCCTGGGACTCTTGTCCAATACACAACGTCTCCCACTTACTGTCATATAGCTGTGCCGTCCTGTGGGCACAGGTGTCCTTATGCAGAGCTGGAACACAGAGGCCCGGGGTGGGCGGGCAGGCAGATCTGACAAAGCAGATGCATCTGGTCCAGACCTCACTGGACAGGCTAACCACCCACATGCAAGTGTGTCCAGCTCGTCAGGAGCCAGGCCCTCACGGCCAAGTCCACCCTTGCGCTCATCTGACCAGGGAGGAAAGGGCCTCCCTCTCTGTGAAGGCCGATGGATAGGCTGTGTCTTCTCAAAGTGTTCCTGTCTTTATTCCACCAACAAGACTGAGGGGTGGGCAGGGGGCTCAGGAAGAGGGTATGGAAGTTGGGGAGACAGGCTGGAATCAGGGGGAAGGAAACGGGCCCGAGCACTCAGAGAAGCAGCACTGGGAACTGGGGGTAAGAACAGAGTGTGTGCACACAGGTGTGCATGCATGTGTCTGTGTATTTGTGCACGTGTGCACATGTATGTGTGTATGCGTAGGGTTGGGGGTGGAGGGCGGGTATAATGCGCCTGCTTTGGAAATGTATCCACGTGGTTATGATGAAGAGGACAGACGGGAGGGGGGAAGGAGCCTCTCTGGTTCTCTCTGGCCTCCCAGGGGACCTGCTGGGTTTGGAGATCCCTCTGCAACTGTGGGTCCCTTCTTGGTGCAAACCTTGTATCTTCTGGAATCGTCAAGCTCATCTCTAATACGGGGCAGGCAGGCCCCTCCCAGGTGCTTCATTTTGGGGGGCCATGTCACAGTTAGTGCAGGCAGAGCACAGGACTGTGGTCAGACGGTCCTAGGTTTGAATCCTGATGCTGCCACTCATTTACCAGCTGACCTTCATTGGTCCCTTCCTCCCTCTTAGCCCTGTTCTCCGCTCCAAAGTGGGGACACCAGTATGGCTCAGCTCCCTACGTATGGTTGAGTGGGTTAAATTTGTTAAGAGGGCATGGCCCACGGTAAGTACTTCACAAGTGGCAGCTGTGTCTGTTAATAAGGAGGCTGGCGATGCTCATTAGGAGACAGGAAACAAAAGTCCAGGTGACTGAGAAGGACACACAGCTGGCAGTGGGGTCTGTGACCCACTTCCCTAAGACTGATTGCTGCCACTCAGAAGGCAAGAGGCTCTGGGAACTGGATCGCAGACCCTCTACCTTTGACAGCATCCATCCCTCTTGGGGAAAGCCAGGGAGCCAGAACTGCACCCTCCACCCCAGCCCGGTGCCGCTGGGAGCCCTGGCGGGAAGCAGGTCCATTTCCCCAGCTGCCTGGGGGCTCCCTCACCCTGAGCCACTGCTCAGCCTGGTCCTTGCTCTGCAGGCCCAGTACGATGACATCGGCGTTCATCGGCGTGATCTTCAGCTTGTGCTCCTTCTTTCGCACTTGCTTCTCCTTGTGGACAACGCTGCTGCCCAGCAGGCTCACGTCCAGCTGGGGGCTGTGGTCCTTGGAGGATTTGTAACACTGGAAAGAGAGAGACCAGATGTTGGGTGCTGGGCCTGCAGGGGAGGGGCCGCTGGGCATGGCAGGACCCACTGAGAACTGGGTTCTGCCCAGCAGAACCGAAGGGCTGGACGTCCTAGTGCCAATCAAAACTGGAACCTCAAATATCGGCAGCTTGGTGTCAGCGTCCGACCAGGCAGGCTGTCTTCAACCTCTGCCAGCGATGATGCCCAGGACCTGCTTGTCCAGGCTGCTCCTATCTCACTGCAGGCCTGGGCGGGCTCCTGAAACGTGTCCTCTGAGGGCGACACTCATGTATCCAGGGTGGAACACGCTTGTCACATATCTCCTCCTCTCTGCATTTCTTGCTCAGCTCCCCCAGGAGGGGGTCCGTAGGGAATGAGGACAAGGATTATCCTCTGCTTAGTTAGGGAGATGATGTCATCAACAAAGAAAGGAGGGGACTTTCTTCTCCTACTAGAGAAAATACTGTGCCCCTCAGTTTCTCAGGTGTACAAGGGGGGTCCTCACAGGATCACTTGAGGGACTGTTTGTACGGAGCAGGGCACTTTGTAACCACGGAAGACGGGTACTGATAATGATGACATGCCGCTTCCGAGCAGGACATAGGGCTGAGAGTTTTAACTTGAAACAACAAGAAACAGGGTGGTAGTCAGAATGCTATCTTCTGGTTCCTTTATGGATCTTCTCTTAGGCTCAGTAATTCAAATGTTGTTATGACTTTGGAGAAGACCCCTAACCTGGGATTTCACGCTGCACAAACACACTGGCCAGACCTGGGGCGGGGCAGGAGGCTCCACCCAAAACCTCTAGTGGCCAGGATGGGAGGAAGAATGGGCTCTCAGACCAGGGGACAAGAAGGTCCCTGGGAAAACGGGGATGGCATGGAAGAGGGGGGAGGTGGTTACCAGAGTCCCCCTTTGAGAGTCTGATGAAAACAACCAGACTTTCCTAGCTCAGAAAAAGCACATTCCTAGAAGCTTGAGCAGATTTAGATTTAATTGATGCTGGGGGGCAGTAATAAACCATAAAAACCCAATTGAAAAAAAAGAGAACATTTGTTCATATCTGCAAAATCGTACATACAATTTTAGGGTTAGGGACCAGTGAAAATCTGATATAAAAGGATCTGACCACCTGGTGTTAGGGACCACCCCCTCCTCCCTACCTCCCCCACCTCCCCCACACAAAAAAAGACCAGAACACAACATGAGACCAACTGACCAGGAGTCTGGTGTCCTTGATGACGCAGAGCTGCTTGGCCCACTGCCCCAGCCACTTCTTGCGCCACAGGAAGGCGCAGATGCGGGCGTCACGCATCAGCTCAATGCTGGCCTCGGGAGAGGGCCACTGGTGGGGGGCCGACTTGCCCTTGCTGCTTTCATCCTCGTCATAGGACTCGTAGGAACTGCTCACGGCCTCTCCATCCTCTGTAAGGCAGACTCGCTTGGTCACATCTCCGCATCCCCACTGGGCAGGGCGGGGCAGGGGATGTTCTCAAACATGCTGGTTTGTTCAGAAGGGAGGGGAGCAGGCAGCAGGCGGGAGTAGCCACTGGCCCCCAGGCCCCAATCCACCTTCCTCTCTCTGACTTTGAACCAGCCCCATGGCTGCCGACCACAGACCCAGGCAGACTTTCTGGATCCAAACCCCCCTGAGCAAAGCTTCTTGGATATCACTGTCTCTGGCCACATATACAAATAACTTAAAACCAGAAGTCTTTCCCTTTTCCTCCTCAAATCCTTTCATCTCAGATTTCAGAGACACCTGAGAAGACACTGCCTTCCGACAGACTGTTGGCTCTGGGGAAGGCCAGTTGCCCGCTTGGGGCCTCTGCTTCTTCATTGGAAGGATGAGCGGTGGGGTGAGGACCTTCCTGGGACTGGCACTTGGTCATTCTAAGTGGCCAGGAGGAAGGCATCTCCATCTGGGCCCAGAGCCAGGCACAGGGCCAGCTGCCTGCTAGGCTGGGCCTGCTCTGTCCCTGGTTCTGTCCTAGGAGTAGGGTGGGGATGTGGCTCCTGGGAAATCAAAGGCAAAATAAACCATGGCAGGAAATAGCTTTAAGGGGGAGGGGCCATCTTGCCATTCATTCCTCAGTGCCCCCTCCTAGTCATAATCTTTCAGAAATCCATCTCTAGCCTCCACAGGCTGCGTTCTCTTTCCCTCCCAGCACAAGCCTTGCTCCTTCGGCTTGTCCCCCAGCTCACACACTTCCTCCACCTCTTGGCAACAAGCCAACCTGATGTCTTTTTTTCTGTTCCGAAGACTCCCAAAACTCACCAGGCACAAACTGGATCCAAATCTAGACACACCCCACACGCCTCAGTGCCTGCCCCCTCTACCCTGCAAGAGCTGCTCTGTTCTCCAGGCCTCACTGCACTATTGGAGGCCGAAACAAAAACTAGACGAGGAGAAAAGTAAGTCAATAAAACCCCTAAAAGCAGAATACAGAGAGCACCAGGATCCTTGGTCCAGTCCTTGGCTCCGCACAGGAATCCTGTCTATTGTAACCTTGATGCTGCTCTGGCCTCTCCTTGAATCCCTTAATGGACAGGGAGCTCACTACCTTACAATTGCTTCTATTACTTAGCAGCTCTAACAGTGAGAAAGTGGGCCCATCATCTACTTCCCTATGACTTCTACAGACAGGTCCTGTCTCCTGGAGTCAGGGTGGGCGAATCCTCTCTCCTCCCCCAGGATACCTTCAGAAAAGAAACATCTCATGGCCCCTGTCTTCCCTTCCTTCTGTTATCTGCATGGCTAGGTTCCTATAGACTAAGAAAACAACCACCTCTGAAACTGAATATAGGAAACAGAATGAGGCCACTGCCATAGTTATTCTAGCTACAGTGCCAGCGAGAACGTGCTCTGTGTTGCTTTCATATTTCTGAACTGTATACCTGTTAAATAGGCAAAGGCCGAAAACAGTGGGGCTGCCCAGCGGGGTGGGGGTGGGGGGCCCTGCACTCTCCTGCTGGTGGCCACGCCAGTTAACACAGGCCTCTCCGGAAGCAGTCTGGCTGCCTGTTGATGCAAGAGCCGCAAAAACACCCATGCCCTTTGACCCAGTAATCCCGGGCCTGGCAGTTTATCTTCGGAAACTAGCTTTTAAAGAAGGAAGGAAGCGGGGAAGGTTACATGCATTAAGATATTAATTCAAGCAATCTAGCAGTCAGCAGGAGAGGAACGGGGAAAGTATGACTACAGCTGCACCCCCAACGATAATCAATGAAAACTCAGAGACTGTTCAGTAAACTCGATGATTACGATGCTAAGGGAGAAAGCACACTTAACATTCTAAGGGGCCATGGATCGGTACTGAACGCCGACAGGGAGAATTCAAAGTAGTTGATCTGATGTGGTAGTGGGCAGGGGGTGCTTTTATTTTAAAAAGTCCTCACTGCCAGGACTGTTGTCTATATGGTAAGGGAAGTAAGAAGAAAGAGGCAACATCACGGGGACACTTCTTCCTTCAGTAACAAAAGTTAATGTGGCTCAGTGGATTGAGTGCCAGCCTGCGAACCAAAGGGTCGCCAGTTCGATTCCCAGTCAGGGCACATGCCTGGGTTGCGGGCCAGGTTCCCCGGTATGGGGCACACGAAAGGCAACCACACATTGATGTTTCTCTCCCTCTCCCCGGCTCTTCCCCTCTCTCTAAAAATAAATAAAATCGGAAAAAAATTTAATATGGGCGCTACGGGGTTCAGTGTGAGGAAAGCAGCCCAGTCCCTGGCTGTTTTGTGCTTCCAGGCTGCCCCATGTGTTCCCAGGAGAAATCTAGCACCTGCCTCATCACCTCCAGGGAGACAGGAGAAGCTAATTGGGAAGAAACAGCCCATCACAGAACCCAAGCTACCCAGAGGGGCTTGGGGGAAATTTAGGGCAAGTCTATTAATTTTATTTCTCCCTACAGAGCAATCACAGCACCGCCGTAAACGCGGGCTATTTTTAAAACAGAAGCTTGGCTTCCAGGGGTCGCAGGGTGAACAGAGGTGAAAGGCAGGGCTGTCAGGTAATTCCGTCCCCACGTCTGCGGTCCCCACTGCGTGCTGTAACCTGCCCATGGGAACTGGGGGCAGAACAACCAAGCGGCAGTGAGTCAGTCCTTCAACCACGCGTTTGGACGCCACAGGTGGGGGTTTGTGGCAGGACGGCACACGGCATGCAGGAGCCAGGCACAAGGACAGGGAGAGAGCAGTGGCCACGCTTGGGACATGCGCTCTGTCTCGGAGAGCCAGGCAGCAGGCACGGAATCACGGGCATTCCAGCTCTGGGGACCAGCGGTACCCAAGGTGATGGTGGCGTAAATGACTCCTTCCGGCACCTGCACCCATCTGGGGACTCCAGTGGGGGGACCTCTGCCAGAAGGACCTGTGTGAAATCCAGAAGCACAGACAGAGGCGAGACAGAGACAAGATGAGGAAGGGGACAGACCCAGGAGAGAGACACTGAGAGGCACCCGGGTGAGGAGTGGCTGCCTGCCACCAGATGTTAGTGCTTTCCCGCTGGAGGTGCAGGCTTGTCCAGAGAGGCCCCTGCCCGGCCAAGGACTTCACATCCCAGCCCCTTCACATGCAGAGATGACCACGTGACTACTTGTCCCCAGTGCAATGCGGGTGGAAGTGATGTGTGTCACTTGTGGCTGGCACACTTAAGAAACACACAGGGTTTCTCCACTCTCTCTTCGCAGAGGATTCTGTGGCCTTAGAGCATGGTTGAGCCCACCCTGGAAGGAGCCTGGGCACCCACACTACCTGCAGACCAGTGACACCACACTGAGCTGTCTGTGCGTGAGGAGCAGACTGGTACTGTGTTACCATGAGCCGAAAGGGGGTGACCTGTTAGGGCTGCTGTAGCCCCAACAGCAGACATCATCAGTGAAGGAGCTGAGGTCTCAGCCAAGCAAGTCAGACACTCTTATCCCCTGCACGGGCCATCAGGGCACTTCCAGAAGTTTTACTGGGAGAGAGGACTCTGACCCTGTGGGGCAGTGTGGGGACAGTGCTGACACAGCAGGACAAGAAACCAAGACAGTGGTCCTTGGCAGGAAGTCAGCAAAATCACAGCTGGCCAATGAACTAGAACAAGGGGCTAAAGGCCGACGGCCATTGCTCCTGTTGTGGCCTGTATGTCTCACGGTTCAAACAGGTGTGGGGGACAAACGGGAACTGAGAGCAGGCTGGCTTGCATCACAGGGAAAGCCACCTCTGCATGGCAGGTGTGGCCTGTTCTCCCCACATCGCCCTTGGTCCTTGTCCTGGTAGGAGAGGAAAGGCAGTCTGGCATCTTCTCAACCCCTTGCTACCCTGGGGATGACCCCCAGTATGAATCCACAGCTCAGAGACAGACGCCAAGCAGCTCAGGTCCTTCTGAGCGCTTGTTTGTGCCAGGATGTGGAGTCTGCCCTGCAAACAGGCTCCTGGGAGTGTCTGGGAGGCAGGCCCAGGCTGGTACAGGCCGCACCCAAGAGAGCGCCCCAGGCTTAAGGTGCTACGGAGGTAAGGTGCCCACCACAGTGAGTCACTTCTCCCTCGTCCCAGATGCTGCCAGACAGCTGCTATACGCCCTCAGCTTTGCTCTGAAATCACAGCTTGGCTGGTGACCCCAAAGCATCTCATATACTCGGTGAATTCAAGCTAAGTGACCTCTGCCAGCTTCTTAGCCGAAAATAACCTCAGACCAAACAGGTCCTCACCTCCCACACAGTTCCTGGGGCCAGGGGTTGCAGGGGAAGTGTGAAGGCAGAGAAGACTCCTCTGACCTGCCTCCAAGTGACAGGTCCCATCCCACCTCTGGTCCCGGTCCTGTTCTTTATGGAACCAGCAACACCCCCATCAGCTCATCCCCGCCCCCCCCACCAGGGACTGACCCACCAGAGCAATCTACATCTGCAGATTGCTCTATGCTTTCAAAGACCTTTCCCTTTCAAAGGAAGGAAAGGGAAGGAGGTAAGAAGGGGACAGTTGGAGGACCGGAGTCCAGAAGAGGTGGCCTAGAAGAGGTCACGGCCATCTCTTTCTTCCAGAACCTTTGGGGCCTTTGGGAACCTTGGAGGTTAAAGAGTTCCTACACCAAGAACATTGCTGATGTGAGTTCCTCAGGCTGAGAACCACTGGCCAAGGACAGACGGCCCCAGTGGGAGCCCTGCCCCACAGCACAGATGATCCTTCAAACACCCAGATCAGCCGCCAAGTGACCCTCCAGTCTCATTTGGAGAGGAGCCGGTGCTCACCGTGGTCTGCAGCTGACTTCCGCATCCCCACCTCCTGCTGGGCCCTGCCCTCCTCCACCTCTCCTGCCCCTGCGGCCTCCTTGCTAGTCCTCAGACATACCAAGAGCTCTCCTGCCTCAGGGCCTTTGCATGTGCTGTGCTGTCAGGAAAGCTTTTCCTACAGTTTTCTGCCCCATCCATCTCCCACCTCACTCAAGGTCACACTTTCAGAGAGGCCTTCCCTGTCTGAAGTAACAGCCCCCTCCTGCTGCAGCCCAGCCCCTGCTGGTTTCCATTTTTTTCATCACCTGACACATCCTGTGTTTCTTTGTTGTCTTCCTGCCGAGCTCTCTGGCCTCCTGAGTTCTTGACTCCTGGAAGGGTGCTTGGCACGTAGGGGCCAGGCAGTAACTCTTGGTCCAATGAAAGAGCCTAAGGAACTGGGCTTGGGCTCAGCCTGACCACATGGCCCCTTCGCCAGCACACCTGTATGCTGACACGTTTCTGTGCCGAATCCAGCCACATCCAGGCGGGAACATGGGGAGCATCGGGCACATAAGCCAGCTCCTGCAGACCAGGCCGACCCCTCCTTGTAGGCGGACTGGGTCTGCGGTAGGTCTCAGCTCCCTGGCAGTACAGAGCCACAGTGCTCTGTGCCCGATTCTCAGCTTGGGCAACGCTCACTGGCAAGAGCAGCCTGGGCTGCACTCTGCTTCCAGCACCAGCACCTCTGCGGGAAGTGCTTGGGCCCCCTCCGAGCCCCAGCCCTGGCCCAGCACGTACCGTTGAGGGACACGTCATATGGCTCAGCCTCTTCGTAGTAACCCTCTGGAGACTCGGTCTTCAGGATGGAGGGCTGTTTCTGTTCTGGACTCTGTGGTGCAAACGAATAAAACAAACATTTTTCAGATACGACACACTGGCAACAACTTGGAATTAACCCTTTGGGTAGAAGGAAGGGGAAGTCCAGAAGAAACACGCCCAGCTGGACTTGCAGCAAGCTGGGAAGGAGGAAGCTAGCGCCAGGCCCCGCCCACTGTGCCTGCACTGCACCCGACCAAGGGCTGTGGGCGTGGTCCTTAACCTCCCCAAGACTCAGCTTTCTCCCCTGCAACACGGGGCTCAGATTTCTATCACACACACAAAATACCATCATGCCCGTGACACATAACATGCATGAAGTCCAGATGGTGTCGGGCTGCTGGGGTGGCTGTCATGGCTTCAAAATAGAATATGCTTTCTAAAAAGGCACATGGAAGAAGATGACCAGGTCTCTAAGGCTTTAGAAACTTTTACTGTAGCAGGTTCAGTCATTCATTCAGCAAGTATTGGCTGGCTCCCGCATACTAGCTGCAAAGGGTGCATCCAGACTGTCAGTCCTAAGGAAGACTTACCTGTATTTTGCTGTGTACAATGTGCACCCACGTTTTTGTGAACGTTATAGATGGGATTATTACACCCGTTATTATACCCATGGCATGTGATCATTGTGCCCAAGTATAAGGCACATTCTTATTTTCCCCTAAAAAATTTGGGCAAAAAAAGTGTGCATTACACACAGAAAAATATGGTAACTAGGTAGTGAATATTCACAGCTCCTGATCAAGTGCATCGTGAACAGTGCTATAATAGACATGGTCAAGGTCAAAGTTCTGTGGGAACCAGGAGGGTGTGAGGAACATTTAGGACCAAGGATGGATGCTCAGAGGACAGGATTTTTGAGCTGAGTCTCAAAGACAACCCTAGGTTCTTATGTGGCATAGGGGTAGGATGAGCACAAATTGAACAGAATAAAAAACATATTCAACCTAGTAAAAGCACGGAGCATGAAGTTGTCTCTGTTCCTCCATTATTCCACCTGTGAAATGGGTACCAGACTATGAAGCTAATCCTACAAGCTATGCCAGGGAGACACAGGAGACAGCTGGCTGCATGACTACCACTGCCACAGTCGTAAACGTGGAAGCGCCCACCCACGAATCTCCAGTTCTGTCTGAATCATGGCACCCTTGGCGGGGCCAAGGGAATGATCATAATGAGCTGAGCTCAGAAATGGCCTGAAGTGCCTTTCCAGTTCTGGTTTTGAGAAGTCCACCCGAGGGCCAGGCCTGGGCCTCTGGGGGGAGTCCCAAGTGAGAGCAGAGGAAGGCCCTTAAGGTAAAGGGGGGCACCTCAAAGAGGAGGCAGCCAAAGGAAGGACTCCTGCAGGGCCCTAAGCCCAGCCAGCCAGCCAGCCTGGGCTCGGGTCCCCGCGGAATGGTACTTAGCACAGGCTGTGAGAGTGTCCACTCCCAGCTTCCCCCAGGGCAGGGTGATGCTGCAGCAGCTTCACTGAAACTGTGCTCCCTGGGCCAGGTCCCGTGCGGCCTGGCATTGGAAGTCTATTCCCATGAACTCTGGAGTGAATGTAACTAGGTTTGAACTCAGGCTTTAGGACTCCGTAGATTTAACCGCAGGTCTGTGACAGCCTCTCTGAGTCCCGCTGCCCCTCTCTGTAAAAGGAGAATACTGGGCTTGTCCGAGGACTCAGTAAGGGAAAACGTGATCGGGTTTTTGCAGGGCCTGGCCTATATCAGGTACAAGGAGGCTGTGGTCATCACTGTTTGGGGTCTCCATAACCCAGGGGTCTGCAGGAGCCCAGTTACAGGCTTGCTGTCTGACAAGTGGAGACAGAACCACAAGAAGGGGGGTGGGAGAGGCCAGGGCCACAACCTGGGTCCCACACAGGACCCTTCTAGCTTTATCTGCCCTCAAATCAAGAAAGCTGATACAAATCCCACAGGCAGGCTCAGAACAGCTTTCACCCCAATGGGTGTGACACCCATTGCGCAGGAGGGGACAGAATAATCTGTTCATGTCCTAAGCAGACTGGCTGCTGCACTGGGCCGGCCGGTGAGGCTGCTGCAGGGGCTCGGCTGCGGGTGCACCTCAGGCCAGTGCCTTATACACAGTACATCATCGGTAGTTGCTAGTGGCTGACCTTGCACTTTTGCTGCCACAAGCCTGGTCAGATGTTGCTGGCCCTTGGTCAGCCTGAGAAGGGGCTGCTCAAGAGACTCAGCTGTGGTTCTCTGAAAGCCAGCTTCTCTGAGGGGACATTGTCCCCTCACCTGGGCAGGAGCAAGGTCTCCGCATGTGGGTCCCGGGGCCCATGCTTCCTGAGCTAGCCAGGACTCCAGCTCCAGCCACCACTCCCACAGAGTGGTGCTGAGGCCCTTCTCTTGGTGAGGAGGTGGGTCCCATCTGGAGAGGGGCTCCGAGCACCTAAGCTCTGGCAGCAGCCTGCGCCCCTGCAATGGGACCAGGACAAAGGGAGCTCATCCTGGCGTTACCACCGCTTGGGCCCGAATGCCCTGTCGGGCCTGGCACCGGGGAATGTTCTGTCCAAGCCTCTCACTGTAAAGTTACCTATAAATGGATGTATGTGGAGGGGCAGTATAGATGGGGCAGCGGTAGGAACCTGACCTCCACGCCTAGGGTTTGAATCCTGACACTGGCACAGCTGAGCTGTGTGACTCTGGGCAACTGGCTTGACCTCTCTGGGTCTCAGTTCTTCCACTGCAAAATGGGGAAAGAGCATAGGAACACCTCTCAGAGGGGCCTGTTGTGAAGATGAAACTGGGCTCAGCATTATTAAATACTCAATAAATACTAGCTTTCACTAACCTAAAAAGTAATCTATAAAAGTGTCCCTGAGAGGGAGAAAAGCTGCCCAGGCACAGGTTTGGTGGCAGAAGAACAGAGGTTCCCTGGGGAGACGAGGGGTGTTGGGTTCGACCAGGCTTGCACCAAGCTCTGTCTCTTTAAAGAAGGCAGTCCCTGGTCTTAATCCAGCTGGGCAAAAGACCAGGCCCTGGGTCAAGTGAAAAGATGAAATAATTTACACAGTTCCAAAGACAGTCACATTATTATATGGACACTATGGCTTATATCAGCCGTCAAAGGAGCGAGAGATCCTAACTTCTCAGGGCTAAGAATAAAGAACTATTACTTTAATCATCATCATTATGTCGATGATGATTATGCATCTTACATGAAGATATAGAAGAGATGTGATTTCAAAACCTGAAATAACTGTCTGAAGGTTCACAGGCAGGGACAGGAAAGAAAGCCACCCAGCTCAGCATGACTTGCCAGAGGTCGCAGACTTTTTTGGTAAAGGGCCAAACAGTAAATACTTTCGGGATTTACCGGCCGGACAAGGTCAATGATCTTGGCTATTCAAGTCAGCTGACGCAGCGCAAAAGTATCCAGAGACGATACACACTTGGTAGGTGGGACTGTGTTCCAGTAAAACATGCCTCACAAAAAAAGCAGGCCGCTCTGCGTTTGGCCTGGGGGCTGTCGTTTGCTAATTCTGATTTCGATGGGAGCAGAAGGGGTGGCCCAGGTGACCTAAGGTAGCCCCACAGGTCTGAGCAACCTGCCTCAGAGTGCACTGTGGAAGGTTCCTGGGTGGGGGGGCTCCCCAGACTGGAGCTGCTCCCCCTGCCTCCCCCCAATCCCCGCCCCAACAGAGCAACTCACTTAAAACCAGCAGCAATTCATGTTCAGGCCTCTAAGGGGACACGGGGTGGAGATGGTCATGCTAGCCAGGAGCGTCAACAGTGCCAGCAAACATCTGTTCCTCCTGCAGTGACCACAGCACCTGGCTGTGCTGTCAGTGGCCTGGAAGTGCCACAGCTGTCTGAGTCACCGGCCACACCCACAAAGTTGCTCCAAACCCCTGGCTGACCCTTCCACTGCTGGTCAGGTCTGCTGTCCATGGACTCTGTGGGGGAATGGATGGGGACCCGAGCCACTAGAGAGGGAATCAGGACATCCTGAGCCTGGGACAGAGGCCATACTCATGGCCCAGTTGTAGACACGGAGGACTCCAGGCAGACATCCAGCTTCTGCCACAGCCACTAGCAAGCTGGTCATTCAGGTAGATAAGCACCTGAAGGGCTGGGGTCAGGGAGGGGAGGGGTGTGGCTTTCTCTCTCTGGAGAGGGCCACTCCGAGCTCATGCTGCTGAACTACTGCTGCTGCTCCGGTCCCCCTCCTCCTCTCCCCCCTCCCTCAGTCAGAGCCAGAAGACACAGCTGTTCCCCACTCCACCCTGACGCCACTCCTCTGGGGGCACGGGACTAAGAGTGATGGCCCCTTGAGCCAGACTTGACCGGAGAGGAGGCCTAAGGGACAGCAGGCACGTGCATGAACGTGCATGCCAGGAGGGAGAGAGACCCCAGATTACGCTAGCCACCTCTTTTTTTACTCCACATCCAGAAGCTCCCTGGGGTGAGGGTGGGTGCCCAGGACAGAACTAGCAGGGACCGTGAAGAGGGGGTTGCAGCCAGCACCCTCGTCCTTCTCAGCAGAAAAACTCCACACGGAGGAGACTGTAAAGTCAGCTGCTTTGCTTGAAATCTCCCCCCCCGGGCCTGGAGTTTGTCCATGGGAACAATTACTGCAGGGACTGTGTTACTCTTGGGTGGTGATAGTTTTCCCAGCTCTGGCACTGGATTTCTCTCCAGCATCGACAGAGCCTCTCCTGGCCTGGAGCGGCCCTGCTTCTCACATCCCAGCCCTGGGGCCTCCGGACCCACGCCCCCGGTGACAGCAGGCGAAGGAAGAGTAAAAGCCAGTGCCAGAAGCTCCAGGGCTGCTGGGACTCACAGGACCTCACAGGTTTGGGACTGCAGCCCGACCCCAGACCCTGGGCCTCTCAGCCCACCACCACGTTTGTGAAGTGCAGGTTTGCTGAGCGAGCCAGCCCCACACAGCGCTCGCTGCCTGTGAGATTCCGCCTGGGGAACGCAACCTCCAACAGGTGTGGCCCTGCAAGCTGCTGCCCCAGGTGGGGCCAGCGGTGGCGCTTCCACTGCACAAAAGCCAAAAGCTCTGGGTCAGAACCAGATGCTGAATTCCCCTGCCCTGGCTCGGAGTGGCCACCTCTCCCCTGAGACCACCCAGCAAGTGGGACCAGGGACGCACCAGAACCCGCAGCATCTCCCACGGGGCTACAGCCAGCAGCAGTTGCACAGAGCCGACTGGGTGTGCCATCTCCCCCATGTACTGGGTAGAACTCGATGGGGAGCCTTCTGGAAGGAACAGTACCTGTGCCTTTGCTTTGCTACGAAGGCCAGTTTCAGTCCAGGAGGCCACAGGGTGGCCCGGACAGCGGGAACCTGTGCTGGGTTCCTGGCCCTGCCACCACCCGGGGCAGGGATGGGGCCCAGCTGTTTTACCTCCCTCAGCCCTGTCTCTTCATATGAAAAACTGGCAAACACGGGCACCCCCTGATGGGTGGTGGGGAGGACCATGCCTGGGGGCAGCTCAGAGTGTGGCTCTCACCAGCGTTGTTAGCATAGTGGGGACACCCAGGGACTCAGGCTCAGTCCATTAGTCACACCCGGCCTGAGATGAAAAGTCACCCAACTCAAGGAGCCTCCAGCGGTGGGATGTGGTCCCAAACACTCCAGATCCCCCCAGCGTGGCCATAGGAGAGCAGCTTGAGGACACCTGCCACCCCTCAGGAAGACATGAATGGAGGGGCCCGGTCTGGAGTCAAGATTGCCTCCGCGGTGACCTCAGCCCACAGATCTTGATGACGGATGGCTTGGTGGGACCTTAGCGCCCATGGAGTTGCACAGCTTCCTGCTGGTGCTGACCCCCAGAACCCCTGCCCCACAGAAACCCTTCCCATTCTCACCTTCTACCTCGAGAGGAAGCCCCCCAGCCTGACCCTTTAGAAGAGAGAACTTGGGTTCAAATTCTGGCTCTGCCACCTGGAGATTGTGTGATATTCAGACGTACAAACCTACTGATTCCAGGTTCCTCACCCATAAAATGTGATACCACTCCTTACTGCTCTGAATACTACCATACAGCCTTAGCTCACTGCAAAAATGATCTTCAGAGAGATGTTCACATTCCTTTCATTTACATACCAGGGGACAGGAGGCAGAGACCTTAATAACTTGCTCAGGGTCAAACCCCTAGTATCTGGCAGAGCTGGGACCTGAACCGAGGTCTATGATTCCATAATTCCATCCATCATCTTTCCTCCCTTCCTTCCTTCCTTCCTTCCTTCCTTCCTTCCTTCCTTCCATCCATCCATCCATCCATCTGCCCATCTGTGTGTGTGGGGGGCTCACTATGCAGATACAAACCATTAAGCACTAAACAGACACAGTCCCTGTCCTAGGGAGCTTGTATCTGGCCTGGGAGACAAATAATACACAGCAGCATGTCCATGGTGGCAAGTGCCATGGAGGTGGTGACTGGACAGTGGGACAGGCAGTAACTGGGGCGGGATGGAGGTGGGATACCGACATAGGCAGGTCAGGGAAAGTCTGTCTGAGAGATGAGGAGGCAGCAGCCACTGAAGAACCAGGCCCAGAAAGTGCCAAGTCCCTGAGGCAGGACCAACCAGGTGGCACAGTCCAGGAACAGAAGGGAGGCCAGTGAGGAGCACCTGCCAGGAGGTTGGAGGTGCAGCCGGGTCACACCGGGTAGGCCCTGGGGCCATGTTAGGAAATGTGGATGTTTTTTCCTAAGTTCGATGACAGCTCCTGGCGGATTCCCAGCAGGAAGTGCAGTGTGATGTAACTTACAATTCCAAAAGTTCACTGTGGCCCGAATTGGTGACCATTCCAGACATAGCCCCACATGGTGCCGGGTAAAGAGCCTGTCGTGGCTCGGACACATTGTGGCACTTGCTAATGGTGATCTTCCTTATCTCCCACTTCTATTACCCTTAGCACCCTAGTACTGAGGCTCTGAGCAAGTAATGTCATCTGCAGACAGATCTTTGCTCTGCCTCTCCCAGTGTCTTGCTCCATGCCTGTCACACAGTAGGTACTCAGAAAAGGCCAGACACTTGGTGGACTGATACCTATGAAAACAACTGGAAGTTCATGGGGCCCAAGTCAGGGAAATCAGGGGTCCTGGACCCGCACTTACGATCTTGGGGGGTGGGAGGTCCGGGAGACTCTTCTGAGGGGCCGTGGAGTGCTGGCGAGGCTCCCCGTTGGTCAGTGGGTTCTGCTCCTCCGGCTCTGTGGGCAGCAAGCGGGAGAAGGCTTCGGTGAGGGGTGCCCAGCCTCACAGCAGGCTCTCATCACCCAGGAATGTCTGGTCACAGGTGCCTGGGTTCTATTTGAGCAGGTGTTAATTACCCAGGCAGCCGGTCCCTGGAGCCAACATTGTTTTTCCTCCAAGAATAGGGTGCAGTGGTGCCTCCGCCACAGATTTCTCAGCAGAAAGGGCTGGTCTGGGTTTCTGGCAGGCTCCGCACCCTCTCCTCCACCTGCCCCATGTCAAAAATGGCCTAGCCACAGAGCTTCGGGGAGCAGAGGAGGTGCCCTGTGGTCACTATATTAAGCCACTCTCAGCTCTGACCCTGTGATTACTGCTCCTTCCTTCCCGCAGTTTAGCCGGAAGGCCAACAGCTCCAGGCACAGTGGCTGCTGAGCCCCAGGCTTGGAGATGGGGAGGGAGGTGGAAAAGCTACACTGGAGGACTCAACCACTAACCCCTGGGCGCTTTTAAGGAAAAGGCACCAAAGGCTCTTCTATGCCTGACCACTTCAGCTGGCAGCGCAGGTCCCCTGGGACAGACAGGCTCGTGCAGATCTGACCTTGGAGCTTTGGTGGCCGATGTTTTGAAACCAAGATTTTAATAGGACTAAGAGTTTGGGGAAGCTGTGTGTCCACCTTTCTCTAAACCTTTGCATTTAAGTAACAGAGAGCTGGGAGACAGGACTTCTAATCGTCCCTTTTCTACACATAGGCAGCCCTGCAAACCTTGGCATCTCCCTGGGCTCTGCCAGCCCCACTCCTGAAGGTTTTCAGAGGAAACTAGCGAGTATAACAGGGTGGAGGCTAAGATAGCATGGAAGACACACTGTGTTCTTGCAATGGAAGATAAAATATTCTGCCAAAAAGCCCACTTTTGAAAAAACCCTTTAATATTAAGGCAGTTGCTGACATCACCATACCCCCCTGCCGCCCAGGGTCCCCAAACACACATATAATATCCAGCCTTCTATCAAAGGACATAAAGTTGGCACCGTGGGATCAGCACCATCCACAGCTACTTTCTTAAAACATTTGAATGATGACTTCCTATTCCTGGGATGATGCTGGGAAAAGCTGAGAGATCTTAGGAACAGATTCCTTATCCATCAAAGGGATGTGAGACCTTTAAGAGGCAAGGTGAAACATCTCAAAATACGTCAACCCAAAATACCATCAACCAAAATGTGACTTCCAGAAATATCTCCACCGGGCCTGTCTGTGGTGCTGGCTGGGCGGAAGGCAGGGTGGAACAGGACCACGGCTTATACCTTCCCCTCTCCTGGGAACTGGCCGAGCCACGAGCAGCCCCAGCCCCGTACCTTTGCCTTGGGACTCGGCATTTTGTTGCTTGTTGACCGTCACTTTGTTCATGTAAATGTATTCCTCATCGGAACCTGCAGAGGGAGGAGGGAAGACAGCTTCGTGTGAGTCCACGAAGGGAAAGGGCTTCCAGAGAGAAAAGGTGTCCCCTAGAGATGTGGTCACCTGCTCGGGTTCCAGGAAAGACACATAACACTTTGAGCTGACTGGAAGAGTCCAATGTAGAAGAGTTGACAGACATGCGAAAACAGAGATGGCCAGTTTCTGTTAGTTTACTGTTAGGGTACAGAAGCCTTAAGGGGAAAGGCACCCATACCTCAAAGATCTGCCTCATATTCCACCAAGCAGAGATTTCTCTAGGTTTCCTAGCATTTCATTGAAACTGTAAACTACTTTCTATTAGTCACTCTCACTGTAGCCTGAATTATCTGCATGGGCTAATCAGAGCGAAGTCTATATATAAGATAGGTCACATTGAGGGTCTGAAAGTTTAGCTACCGGTGCTCTAGGTGGGGTGCCATTGTGGGGGCCTGAAGAATCCAAATTATGAGCTCTTGGTTTAAGGTGAACTGGAACTAGAGCACCTCCAGCCACCTGCTCGACCGTGTAGGTTTTACCTTGCAGCAGTGTGTCCCTTCTTCTTTGAGTAATTCCTGTGCAGGTCGTCACTTTCCCATTGCCCACCTGGGCAGAGAAAGGCTAGTCTCCTAACACTTGCTCGGTATCTAATGCCCAGGAACCCTTTCTTCAGAAGCCTGTAGAGAAAGCAAATCCTAGTGTCTCTCCTCTTACAAACACTCCTGCATTTCTTTTGCAGCCCTTAACTTGCATTTCCTAGAAATTTGTGGCTGATAAATTCCAGTGGTTGGAGACCATGTTACCGAGCCAAGGAACCCAATTCAACCCCCTCGCAGAAAAGGCAGTTCAGTGCCAGTCAGTTCCTCGCCACAGACCACGTAGACTCGAGCCAACAGGCCTGCAGAAACAGTCCTAAGAACTGAGAGGAACAGGAGGAGGGTACCAGCTGGATCTGTCCTGCCCCTCAGCCCACGGGATCGCCAGCTCAGTGGCCAGCTCCGCCAGACCAGTCAGCAAAATCACCCCTCTACCAAGGGCTGCAGCAGTTCACAGAGGGAACCATGAGGTCCAAACACAGCACAGCCGGCACATGCCCACCTAGTGAGACCCCAGAGCGGCTGCGTCAGTACCTTCTCCAGAGTGTGTGCCAGGGAAAAGTGCTCCACAGGGGGAGCCAGGAGCTGGGGGTCTGGGCCAAGCTCTGCCATAATCGTGCGATTCTGGGCAAAACACCTAACCTGCACAGCCCTGGTCTCCTTGTCTGCACAGGGTAGAAAACAACAGTGATGAAATGCTGCCTGCTTCTACCTGACTGTTAAGTATTCAAGAGTCCAAAACTCAGATACTAGGAAATCTGAGAAAGTAAGGTAAACTTATAGCTAACGAAGATGAAAAATGACGGTCTAAGCAGGGAACTAACTCCCAGTCTCAATAACAGGGAAATGGTGAAACAAGCCATGGCACGTCAACACACGGCACAGTGTGGCGCCGGGCACAACAATGGGATTCCTGGACGGTGTGTGAGCTGGTGCAACCATTCTGGCAGGGATTTTGGAGGACAATTTAATTTTAAGTGTTCCTATTCTTTGACCCAGCATTTCTAATGCCAGGAATTTCTCCTGAAGACATACTCCAGCATGTAAACACAATTTTGTTTGAGGATGTCCATTGCAATATTGTAAGAGGTTTCTTAAAAGAAAAAAAAAAGGAACAAAAGTTAAATGCTCACTGATAGGAGACTGATGGAACGATGTTGCTCATCGCTCCGTGGCCACAGCACAATTGTGAAAAACAAAGTTGCTCGTATCTGCTGCTTATCGAGACAGCCAAGACTTGCAGTTGAATGAAAAGATCACATTTCAGAAGGGCAACATAGAAAAAGTATGTGAGCTGTCAACACGTGGAAATGTGCACGTGCAGCAATTATAAATGTAAAAATAATGTCAAGCAGAATCCAGAGGCAAGCCACAACTACACAAGAATAGGCAGATGACCCTGATAAAGATCAAAAAAGGAATCTAAGGAACGAAAATCAGGTCTAATGTTCATTTGGCATTTATTTCTTACTGTTGACTAAGCCTATACTCTCATACAAGAAAAAGGGCGGGGTGGGGGGTGGGGGAGTGGGAAGATATTGTTACTGTTTTAACTGTTGGAATTCTAAGCAGGTGCTTCCTTCCAAGAGGAAGATTTTTAAGTTACAGAGAAAACTCGCACTGGATTCCCCTCGGGGGGGCTATGTCTCCCACCTTGGGCACTCTGCAGGCCATGGGTGACTAGGTTTTTATTCTTCAAGAGTTGCTAATCTAGTTCCATCCAGGTTGGTAAATAGGATGCTCCCGGGACTACCTGCAATCATGGGAAAAGCCCAGTAAACTTGGCCCTCAAAGGGGAGGCTGCTGAGCTGTCGTCCGTGGCTGGGAAGCAGCAGCCCTGAGGGAGGAGAGCTCTATCACCCATTTTCAGATGCTCAAGGAGCACTGGCCCTGTTCTAGGTGCTGGGAGGCTGCAGAGAACAAAATAGACATTGCCTCTGCCTTCATGAGCCCAACAGCTGGGGGGCGGGGTGGGTAGTGGACCCAAACAGAAGAGCTACACAGGTGTATGGAAATAACCACAGCCAAAGGTGGGGTTGGAAAGGAGCCTGGCTCGTGCTCTGAGCACACGTGTGACATCTGGGGGAAGGAGCATGACCGCAGAGAACTGGGTGAAGGGTGGGGAGGACAGACGTGGACACTCTTTGCTCCGGTTGGACAGACAGAACATCTGAAACTCTTCCTATCAGAGGCGCAGCCCCTGAAACTTTCCTACAGCCCCTGAACAGGATCCTGGGGGAAAGGGGAACAGGGCCATCACTGGTCAAGGCAGGAACAAACAGCAGGTCCCCGATAAGGAGACCTCACCAACTAGACAAAAAGAAAAGTTCATAAAAAAATTTGTGTTACTTGGTAAGAAAACAAAAGAAGGAAAAACCCAAGTAGAAAATTCCATTTGAAAAGTGTAAACCACCCCCTTCCCCGCCACACACACACACACACACACACACTCTCTCTCTCTCTCTCTCTCTCTCTCTCTCTCTCTCTCTCTCTCTCTCTCTCTCTCTCTCTCTCTCTCTCTCTCTCTCTCACATTCTGCCCCAAAGGCGTGAGAGAGGTCACAGCTCAGCCAGGGCAGACCCCACAGCCTCTGTCAAAAGGATCAGCCCACCTCTACCTACAAGTTCCGTGGGGCTGAGCTAATTCTCAGTATACATGGGGAGGCTGAGAGGAAGACGGACGCTTTCATTCCAGGGGGCTCTGGATCCTGTCCTGGGTGGTGGAGATTATTCTGAAACATCAGAGCTCGAGGACAGCACACTAATTAGGTGCCCTGCCCAAGCCCTGGCTGAGGCACCCACGGCCATGTGCCTCAAGCAAGCAGCCTTCCGAACCTCGGTTCCCTTGTGGTTTAGGTGGGGATAACAGCTCCCTCACTGACTTGGGACGAGAATTAGATGACGTAATCCATGTCATTTCATACATTAAACACAGCGCTAGGACAGGTAAGCGCACAAAAAATGTTAGCTGCTGTTACAACCACTCTGCCATCGAAAGGGTGCACCCAGGGGACCGGAAGTTCTCAAACGGTGGCTATTAATAATTTGACTGTCAACCTTAAGCACAGAGGTGACAGCCACAGGCCTCATTTTGGCTGAGCATGTTTATTCTTAGAAGTCTGGG
This sequence comes from Macrotus californicus, assembly GCA_007922815.1. NCBI lineage: Eukaryota > Metazoa > Chordata > Mammalia > Chiroptera > Phyllostomidae > Macrotus > Macrotus californicus. Next base: position 162,202 of record VMDR010000437.1, on the reverse strand, counting down.
AGGAGCTCTTGGGGCAAGTCACAGCGGGAAGCCTGTGACCGGTTCTCAGCAGCCTCCTGCAGCCCTGCATGCTGCGGAGGCCCAGGGTGGGATGACCTGATGTTGTAAGAGCTGAACACACAAAGATCAAGGGTGAAGCAAAGGTCATCCTACAGCAAGGCACATAGCATGTGCAATCAAAAAGGGGACCCCACACAGGTGGCCCTGAGACAGTGGTCAGAACCAAGAACTGTGGTTCCCACCCCCACTACTGAGGTAGTTTCCAATTCCCAGCAGAGGCTCCTTATCACCAAATATTCTCAGGTCAGAGCACCAGGCAACGGGCCAGGGAGCGTGCTGTTTAAAAGATCCATGCTGGATCCTCTTGTGGATGAGTCATCCCTCTCTAACCTACCTGCTCTGTAATGTGGCTTTCCCACCTGTCATTCCCACCTTTGATGTGCTGCTGACCAGCACTCACGGGCAGGCCAGCAGACGCTCACTACAAAGCCGGGAGGAGCCTGGGAACCAGGGGGTGGCCTGGAGCTGAAAGACGAAAGACGGAGGGACGCAATCCTGATGAAAGGCTAAGAGAGCCAGGATTACGTCACCGGAAGAGAAGGCTGTTGGGCATATGGCAACATGTTCAGCTTTACGACGTCTCTGTTATTCAGAGAACAGAAACTAGTTCCACTGGCAACAAAGAAAAGGAAGAGGGACCCTGAAGTGTGGCCTGGCAGCTTCGGGCTGGACGAAGACAGGGTTGCCTGGGCGTGACGGCCAGAACAGGTGCGCTTCCCTGCCCTGGAACTGGTTTAGGCTACTCCTGCTGAGAGGCAGATGGATTGCAAGCCCTCTTATGGTCCCTTACTGTCCCCAAACGTCATTTCCAATTCTAACATCCAGCATAAAAATAAACTCAACTAAACTGTTATGACTTCATGAGAAGGCTTTTCTTAAAAAAAGAAAATCTGAATGTGCTAGAAATGAAAACCGTATGTTCACAAGAAGACTTCCCAAGAGTGCTCAGAGTAGCCTGATTCATAATGGTCCCAATGTATGAAAAATCTGAATGTCCATCAACAAGTGAGTGGATTGTGGCATGTTCTCAGAATGAAACACTACTCAGCAAAACAAAGGGAGAGACACAACCCACAACACGGACAAACCTCCTGAGCAAAAGAGGCCAGACATATAATGTCCACGCTGTACAATTCCATTTGCGGGAAGCTCAAGGATGGGCAACACTAATCTACAGTGGGAGAGATGGGACACTGGTCATCATGGTGTGGGGGTGGGGAGGAACTCACTGGGAAGGGGCAAGAAAGGACTTTCTGGGATGGCAGAAATATTCTATGTCTTGTTTTGGGTACCAGGTACACCGATAATATACCATTATCAAAACTTAACTGAACTGAGTATTCAAGATCTGTGTACTCAATTGTATATAAAACCCACCTCAATAAAAAAGAAAAAAAATATGAACTCAGCATTTTGTGATTTACGAATTCTTAAAACTATATTTTCCCGTTTTTCTCTCAGGCTGTATGGCCCTGGGCAAGTTATTAAAACTCTCCGGGCCTCAGTTTCCTCCTCTGTCCCAACAGCACCGGCCTCGCAGGGCCGTCTTGAGGATGAAACACATTTGTACGTGTGCAGGTGGGAAGTGCTCAGTTAGGCCTCAGCCACTGATTGTAACAGTTTATTATCCCTTCTCCACTTGCAACTGGTGAGGAAAAGTGCTTTGGGAACACTTGATTGAGAATCTCTCTCGTGGGCCGACATGTTGAATAGTTAGATTTCTGGGCTCCGATTCAAGTCACATCCATCCCTCACCATTGTTATGGGCTGACTTCTGTTCCCTCAAAACTCATGTGTTAAATCCTAGCCCTCAGTAGCTCAGAGTATGGCTATGTTTGGAGAAGGGCGGGGCGTCTTTAAAGAGGTGATTAACAATAAATGAGGCCACCGGAGTGGGCTCTAATCCAGTGCGTTCCATGTCCTTACAGGAAGGGGAGATCTGGACACAGGCAGGCACAGAGAGAAGATGGTGTAAGACCCAGGGAGTAGACAGCCATCTACAAACCAGGGAGAGAGTCCTCCGAAGGAATCAAATCTAAGACACGTTGATCTCAGGTTTTCAGTCCCCAGGACTGTAAGGAAATCTATGTCTGTTGTTTAAGCCATGTGGTCAGTGAAACTGGCTATGGTGGCCCTCGTCAGTACAACCATCCGCCGGTGCCCACGGGCACCTGTCCCAGGGCCCCGGGCTGTACTCACTGCTGCTTTTGATGTAAAGCCGGAGGAGCTCGGCCAGGCCACTCTTCTTGACCACGGCGGCACTGCTCAGGCTCTCCCGGTCGAGGATCTTGAGGAAGTCTTCCAGCTCAGTCAGCAGCTGCTCCAGGGCTAGAGACAGAGGACACAACAAACCTTTACAGCAGCTGCTTTCTCTTCAAAGGCCTAGATCAGATACCCCTCCGGACACCTGCCCCATCCCACTGTGAACCTTCTGGTCACGAGAGGAGGGGTTTGAGGTGAGGCCTGGAAGCACATGGGAGGCCCAGCCGAAATGCAGAGGCCCAGGGACAGGTCTCAGGGCGAGGAAAACCGGCCCTCGGCTTTGAGGTGAACCACCTCGACCAGAGATGCAGGTCTACCATTTGCTGGAGTGACAGTGACCAGCTGGCCCAGGCCAGCCCAGAGGCCATGAGAGTCTGGAAACGGAATTTTCCTCCCTGGTGAAGGTTGATCAGAACAGCTCAGTGTCAAGGGGATTTGAGCACAGATCAAACCCACCACCATCAAAAGAAGTGCTATGACCTTTCCTTCTGTCCCCATGGATGGGGACACAGGGAACCACTCCAAGGAGATGAAACAGTGATCATCCTGTTTTTGCAGGAAGGTGGACAACTCATCAAAAACCACGCTCAAGCAAGTAAAACCTCCCCCTGAGTTTCTTTAGTCACTGGGCCACTGCCACGGCCACCAAGACCAGCATCACTCCCCAGGAGAACCGGGTCCCATGGATCCAGTTATCAAACACATCTCTCAAGGACCACCTCCACAGAAACACTCGTCCGTCTCCAGCTGGGACTGCCCTGCAGAAATGCTAGCGCAGAGGGCGGCCGCCTAGGAGCAGGGCAGCCACCAGTATTGGTGTCGTCATTATTGTGAGTGACCTAAGTCTCTACTAAGAACAAGACGCTGCATTTGCTGGCGGGTTTGTTATCTTGGGTGTTGTTGCCTGGCTGGCTCTCCAGAACATGCTCATTAATGGCAACTGGCTGCTTGAGGGTCTAAATAGCGCTTTTTCCCATCATTGGTGAGATGCAGCCAGTGGCTCAATTGCTGCATATGATAAAGCTGGTCCAGGTGCCTGGAAGTGGATGGAAGGTGGCCCTCTTCTCTGTCTAAAAGGAGACTAGCAGATGGTAAGTGATAGCCTAGGCGAAGCAAGAAAGAAGCCACGTCTGGGTGGCTCTGCTTGGGAAAGAGCCAGGTCTCCTGCCCCTTCCTTGGGTATTGGCAAGAATGTCGCAGGAGTTTTTCAAGAAGCCCAAGGCTTCTGCCCAGTTTACTTTAAACTGATTAGATTCTTAATGGAGTGGTTTCTGAAAGGGGACCAGAGTTCACTAATAAGTCAGTCAGGTGTGCCCAGCATTTGGCTGGGCCCGCAGCCTGAACTTACTGGAAAGTTAAAAAGCAGACTCAGGACAGCATGGCTCCTGCCTTCTGCAGGCTCATTAGCAGGACAAGGCCTGCGCAGGTAAAACACTTTACAGACCAGGACACACCACCAACAATTCAAGAGTCAGGTGGGTGATACCAGTTTCCAGTGTGATAGGAGATCAGACAAGAACACAGCACTGGGCCCGGAAGGCTTCTGGGAAGAGGAGGCAGTATGGTAGGGCCTTAGGTTAGTTTTTGGTTTGGTTGTACACAGCTATTCATGAGCTCCTGCTGAGCCTAAAGAAGTCAAACCAGGGAAAGCCAGGGAAAAGGTTGAGAAAAATGACCCTGAGCCTTGAACTCGACTGCAGTTGGGGAGAAGGAAAAGTGAAAGGGCCTGGCGAGGCAAGTAGGGTCTCAGCTGCATTTTTCCTGACCTTCTGACCTGGAAGCTTGTTCTACTGCTGTTGCTTCCAAAAAAAAAAGAAAAGGAGGCACCAAAACTGAAAATGTCTCTTCACTTCCACATCCTCAGCTATTCCCAAAAGCTGCCCGATTCCTGGAAAACAGCCCTTGTTTATCTTCACATCAGCAGATGTGTCCTAATCCAAAGGGTGAAGAGTTCTGTGCCTGGCTGTGGGGCGACAGCGGTTACCCAGACGGCTTCCCGGCCCTTCAGGGGCCCCATGTCTGGGGAAAGTGAATATGCAGGGGGAGAACAGAAGCAGTTCAGGAATGTCTCCAAGGATGAGGAATGTGTTAAGGACAGAGAAACAAACTTTGGGGTTATCAGGGATAGGAATTTAATTTATAAGCAGACCATTGAGGAATGAATAGGAGCTCACCAGAAAGAGCCAGAGGCACTTCAAGGAAAGGGAATGAGAGGCACAGAAGAATCAAAAGCTAAAAGTGCACCGAGGTTTTGGGAAACCACAAGGAGTTCTGTGTCTCAAGGTCACAAGGGGCTTGGGGCAGGGTGGAGTGGACCTCAAAGGGGAGAAGGTGGTTTCTCAGGCTGCAACTGTGGGATCAGATCCCCTAGGCAGTTCATAGGGGCTTTGTTTTGCTAAGAGTATCTAATCCTGAAGGCCTCTAGGCAATGCAGTGCAGAATGAAGCCTAACACTGGTTCCCAAGCAGGCTAGAGACAGAGTAACTTTGCAAACAGGGGGGATGATGGGAGGGGACCAGGGAATGAGGAGGAGGGGAAGCAGGGAGGCCAGTGAGGTGACTGCGTTAGTGTAGCTGAAAATAGTGAGGGTGTGACCTAGTGACAGCAGCTGGGGACCATGTAGGATGCTCTACCCCTACCACCTCCAATTCTACCAACCACAGCATGGAAATGGACTCCTGAGGCTCAATGACAACCGAACTCGGGCACGTCTGCAGTTCGTAGTGGCACTGGGACTCAAATCCAAGTATGTCCAAGTCCAAGGTATACGCTGCCTGCCATCTGGTGGGAGGTTTATCTGGATCATGGCATCTGGCTCCCCTTCCACCAGAGTCCATAGTGCAGGGGAGATGGGGAGTGGGGGCTGGCCTTGAGATAGGATGGGGAGAGCCAATGGGACCCGGCGACAATTCCATTAGATGTAGGGACTGTAAGAGATAGACGCCCCTGGGTGACTGAGAGAGACAGAATGCCATCACACACAGGCCTGGGGACAGTGCCATGAGCCAGGCAGCTGTGGTCCCCTGCCATCTGGGAGGTGAGGCACCAGGCAGATGGGGGCGGGGGGATGCTCTGAGAAAGCAGACGCCCTCCTTTTCCTGCAAAGCGGCTGTGCTAGGTGAGTGGTAATCAACAGGGTTGAAGAAACTCAGTACCAGGAGCCAGAGGGTCACCAAGCCCGGGATGTCACTTCCTCTCCTCTCTGGATCTGCGTCACCCTTCAAGGAGCATCCACGTCCCTTCTGCACAAAGTCGTGTGTGCCCAACAGCGTTCAGCTCTCTTGCCGTCTCTTGCCTCCCTGGGTTCCTCACTGTCAAAGCCAGTTGTTCCCGGTCATCTCAGTGTGAGCCAAGTCTACGTCTCAGGCTAGGCAGGAGCTCTCTCTGGTCAAGGGTCAGCCTCTGTAGATTTGAGCACCCGACAAGGTGCTGAGCACAACAACAGGGACCAGTGACCCTGCCCTCATCACACCCTCTTTGGTCCAGCTACAGGCTCTTGGAAATAACAATCAACAAAAGCAAAGCCCCGATTTGCGCCAACCCCGGTGACATTTTTCAACCCTCAGAGGGGCGGGCAGTCCCTCCCAGGAATGTGGCTGTTTCACTGAGGCTCTGGAATGCGCTCATCCCCTTCCCCACCCCACCCCCACCCTTCTCGTTTTGGTCTCTTCCTCATCTTCCAGCAGAGGGAGGAAAAAAATAAGTGTGTTGTTCACTCTGGAAACTGTAGGCCCTTGTGCGGGCTTTGCATCCTGGCTTTGTTCAAGTTCAGAGTGGCCTGCTCGGGGTCTGCCAGATCATCAATAAGATTGTTGTTCGGGGCTTCCAAGGCCCACGCAGAGCTGGGCAGTTCAACTGCTCAATTCACTGCGCTTGGCCTTGGCCAAGCTCTGCCTCCAGATGACCCCCTCCCCTGGCTTTTCTCATCTTGAGGCTGACTTGCTTTATGGTCACTGGGTTCCCAACCCTGAATGTCTTCCCAGCATGCCAAAGAGCCGCCCTTCACCGTGCCCCTGCTGTTTTATGCACACGTTTTAATTTATTCAGCTGCCTTTGCTGAAGGCTCAGGATTGAGTCTGACTTTCCTTCCAAACATGAAACGAAGCCAACCTATTCTTTAAGAATAAAGAAATGCAACCCCCACCACACCCCCACAGTTCCCAAGACCAACCCACTGGGAAGGTTATCCACAGGCACCGAACCACCAGGGACCAACCACAGTGAGGAACCTGGTAAACGTTCCTGGGACAAGCATCAGAATAAGGGCGAAATTTGCCACACAGATTCCTCCTGATCACAGAGAGTCCAAAATGTGGGCTGACCTTTGCCAAGTACCTGCTGTGTGCCTAGTGTGTTAATAGGGAGTGGGGTCTTTTCTCTTTTACCGTCTTGATACACATGTAGCACAAACTTTACTATTTTAACCACTTTCGAGTTTCCCATTCAGCGGCATTAAGTACACGTGCATTGTAATGCAGCCATGGCCACCTCTGTCTAGTTCTAGAACCTTTTAGTCACCTGAAACAGCACTCGGTAGGCAGTTGTCCCCCATTCCCTCCTCCCCCGGATTTGCGGCAGCCACAAGTCTGCTTTCTGTCTCTATGGATGTGCAGTTCTGCACATTTCATATATGTGGGATGACACACGATGTGGCCTTTTGTGTCTGGCTTCCCTCACTCAGCACAGTGTTTTCAAGGCTCACCCATGTGGTGGCACCCATCGGTGTCTTGTTCTGATGGCGGATTATTGTCCCATTGCACGGACAGACCTCATTCTATTCATCCATTCTTCGGCCACTAGGAAGTGGGGGTTTTTAAACAAAAAAAAAAAATAACAGAGGTATAATTTCTATACAGTAACAGCCTCTGTTTTTTATTGTACAGTTCTAGTGTTTTGACAAGACACACTCAGCTGAGGTGATTATCACCACAACCAAGATACTGAACATTTCTGTCACCCCATAAAGCTCCTTTGTGCCCTCTTTCAGGTGACGCCTTCCACAGTCCCAGGCCCCAGCAGCCTGCAGGCCCTTTGGAGTCTGACTCCTTATACTTAGCAGAAGGCCTTGGGGATTTACCCACGTAGCTGCACGTGTAAGTAGTTTCCTTTTAACTGCTGTATAGTGTTCCACGTACGGACACAGAAGCCTCCATATACTTCCTCTGCAGGGTGCTTCTGCACAGTGGGTTCCCATGTCCTGGCCCAGTGGGTCGTGCTCTTGGAGGCACCTGCTGCTGACGTCCAAGGGCATGCCTGCTTTTGGACACTTAGTGGTTGACCCCTCAGGGTCCTGCAACAAAGGGGAAGCATTGATTCTCAGCGGTAGCTGCACATGGGAATGAGCAAGGAGTTTTAAGCAATTCCTAGCACCTTGGTGCAACCCAGACTTCCTGTGGAATTGCTCTGGGTGGGGTCCAGGCTGCAGGCATCTTCAAAGCTTCTAGGTGATTCTAATGTGCAATCAAGGTCATGAACCACTGAGATAAATGGAGGTGTGACTATTGCTTCATGAAGATTCTTCTTACTTTATAAAGTTATTTGTAAGATTCCTTTAAAAAAACACACTTCTATAGTGCTTCTATATGACTCAATTCTGATTTTACATGTACAATTTTCTGGGTTTAGTTCTAGTATATAAAGTCAGATACACTTGAAAATACATTTGCCCCCCTAAAATCCTTTCCTTTTTGGACAGTAAGGGTGTGGATGGTGAGAGCGGGGATGTCTATATGTCTAAACACCACCAAACTCAGGTCTCTGTCCTGCCTGAACAAGGGGAAGCACCCCTCACAGACGATCGCCACCCAAAATGTTCTCGGGCTACCCTGAAGGCTGACGTTGAACCCGCCTGCTTGGATGCCAGGAGACCGAGCCAGAAATGTAAAATAAATAACTTTCTCCAGGATAAAGACTCCAGGAGTGTTTTTTCATCTCCACCTCCAAGAACTGGCGAGAGTGGGGGAGGGTTTTTGCTCCACTGACTCGTCCCTGCTGAGCCTGACCTTCAGGCCAGCTTGTCATCGTTTGTGCAAGGTCTGTTTTTTCTCGCCTATCCTGGAGTCTCATCCCTTAAAACTTTCCCCAACAAGAGGCCGCCCTCCGCACGCCCAGATTAGCTGTGCAGGCTGAGAGATGAGACAGATGCTTTGCTGCCGCTCACACTACTGGAAAAACAACTGGAGCTGCTCACTGCTGACCTCTTAGACGGAACGAACCTCCCCGAGAGCAGAATTCCAACCCGGCTAACAGAGCCAGCTGGAACCAGAGCTGCTCAGAGAGGGCCCTTCAGAAATTCACACAGTAACAGCCGAGGACATCAAATCAAGTACAGCGGGGCGGAAGGGCCTGAGGCCTGCCCAGGGCCACCTCCACTGTGCCTCAGTGTGTCCAGATGCATTATCTGTCCATCCGGCCCAACGGCACATGGGCTATCATTTGGCAATGCTCTCATCTTTACTGTTTTCTATTTGTCCCATGAATGCAAATCCTTTGTCTCCAATGAAAGAAAAAACTCTGTGTAGATAGGGACCACATCTTCTGATTTGGTTCCCCCCACTGTGAAAACTCACTATCTGCTGTTCATAAGTCTCTCTCTCTCTCTCTCTCTCTCTCACACATACACACACACACACACACACACACGGCCTAATGAAAATTCCCTCTACTATGAAAGCACCTGGGCTTCTCTGTCCAGCAGGCCTGGGCAAAGGGCTCCCCAATCCCTGGTCACAATCCCAGTCCCTCTGTGGGCCAGTTAACATCTCTCCAATGACTGTCCAGAGGCAGCTCTTGGCAGCTGCTGGGGCTGGGAGCACATGAGGCATCTCACCCCTGGATGATGCTCTGGGGGGACTTTCTCAAGGATGCAGGTGGGCAGGACATGGAGGCAGATGGACAGGGCATGGAGGCAGCTCTACCTTGCTGGACCAGGAACCAGAGCCAGAGTTTGACCCCCAAGACATTCCAGCAGTGCAGGGGGCCCATGAGGGCAAGGGCAACATCCCAGGTTCTAGCAGTCACCAGGGTCTGGGCCGGACAAAGAGGCTTTGGCCCGAGGAGACCTTTGTCGTCCCGGCCCACTTAGGACATTCCTTAAAGGCAATCTGCCGGAAGAGAGGCTTCATGGAGGCTCAGGCAGAGGCCAGTTCTGTGGGTGGGAGGCGCAAAAGTTCAGCTGGGTGGCTCCCAGCACGGCAATCACACAACGGGCACAAACCATGGCTGCTGGGTCACTCAAGTTCACGTGGGAAGTCTGGGAGGTGCTGTGTGATAGGGAAAAAAGGCCGGCTGGAAAATAACAGTGGTTCTCTCTCGGTGGGGGAGTGATGGGAAATGTTTCCTTCCTTCTTCATTTCCTCTGTATTCCTCAACCTAGGTGGGCCGTGGGGTATCACATCGAGGAGAGACACGGCTGCTGTGGCTGCCACACTTTCGGTTTTGGCTGCAAGTTTAGGCTTGTCCCGATGCACGTGCTGTTAGTATTAGAGAAAAAGGGCACAAACTAGAGACGTACAGATAGAATAAAAAAGACCATGCCATTCAGAGTTCTTGTTTCTTTCCAACATTTGGCAAAAGTAATGATGCGCCATGGGACTGATGTGCTGGTAGGGGCCTTTTCATCCTGTCACGGCCTCTGTCCCCAAGGAGGTCCAAATCAGCCCCAGTAATCCAAAAACACCAGCACCTCGACTTTGGAGTCAGCAGGCAGGAGGCGGGTCCTCAGCCTGGTTCAGAGCTCTTCCTCGGGCCTCTGAGGATGCTGGGCTGGAAAACTAAGGTCCCCCAGCCTCCCAAGCCTCTTTGTCTGCCTGGCCTGGATCCTGCTGGCTGCTGGAACCTGGAGTGTCTCGCCCCTGCTGTCATGCTCCCCTGAACTGCTGGAGTGTCCTGGAGGTGGGGAAGAAGGGTCACACATGTCTTATCCTGGGTCCCCTGGGGTTCCTCATCCAGACGGAGGCAGTGTCTTTTGTGCTCTTCCCACCTAAACTAGGTTCCAGATTCAAACTGCCTAAATCTTAGTCCCAAATCTTGGTTCACTCTTGCCTTCACCACACACTGGTTGTGTGGCTGTGGGGAGCTTAGTTAACGTCTCTGTGCCTTTTTTCCTCATTTGGAAAATGGGGTTAATATCAGTACCTACTTCCTAGGATTGGCGTAGCTACCAGGTCCTTTTGCTTCTTTCCTACCTCCTGCTTGTCTAACCCCTGTGCCCACAGCCCCACAGTCTACCTGCCTTAGCAGCAGACCCAGGCGGTGTTCCTTTGGGCAAAGAGTACAATGCCATTAAAAACACTGCCTCCAAAGGGATAACCAACCCATAAGTGTATGCTGAGGTTAACTGTTGCTTTTCCCCCTTCCCCAGGATCCGCTTGCTCTTTTTATTTGCACCCCATTTTTCTTTGGGAATCCCCTTTACCCAACAGGTATTTATGGTTTGGATGGGACTAGAACCCCATTCCCGACTGGATGGGCAGCCATATGATCTTGTATCTAGCCAGTCAGAGTGCTTCATTACCCCCAGCCACAGTGATTGGCTTAGGGATGGCCTCTTGACCCTAGCCAAGCCAATGAGCATCAGCCTTGGGATTCTTCCTGGAACTACTAGGAAGGCTCCTTTCCAAGGGTCACTGAGCTGCTAGAATGTCGGTCTGCTGAGGCCATGCCTGGGAAGGAGAAAACAGAGCCTGATGATTCCTGATGAAGTCATTTCAGCCCCTGGATTCAGCCCCAACTCAAACCAGCCTTCCCCTGTATCACCTAGTTACGTGTGGCCAAGACATCCCATTTTTTGATTAAGCCAGACTGAGCTAGGTCTCTTTTGCTTACAAACAGAGAGTGAATTACCACACCATACATTTTGACATTTTAATTTGGATTCTGGGTCAGGCAGTCTGCACATAAAATTCCGTCCACCTTGTGAGGTCGGTATTATCGTCCCATTTTGTAGAGGGGAGAGCTGAGGCAGAAGGAGGGTCACACTTCAAATATCAGCGCTCAGAATCAGTAGCCCCTTCTGGCCCAAGTCTAGAGTTCATTCCATTAATCCGAGACTACTTTACATTAATAGTAAATTGCTTATTAAAACAGACTGTCCAGAGACTGAATTCAAAAACATTCTAAAAGCACCTTTGGAAGCCTGGGATAAAATGTCACCAAGGCTCAGGGTGAGGGCAGAGGACAAACAGGCAGAGGGCAGTGAAGACTAACTTCTGCCAGCCTGAGGAATGAGATAGGAATAGAGACTGAAGGGGGAATTCCAAAGGCTCAGGGAGCAGGCGCAGAGCAGGGCATGACAACTGGGGAAACCAAAGGCTCCGAGCAAAGTCCTTCACTTATTCCAGGCGGTGCTGATGGATTTCCAGACAGTCCCCCCAGGGCAGCCTGTGGGATAGTCAAGGGTGGAAGCTGCAACTCTTAGCTCAGAGAGCAAAAGAGCTGTGGAGAGGGTGCCAGACCCAGAGGATGAGGCTGCTGAAGACATGGGTAGGTATGATCAAGTTGTGTGCGAGGACCCTTTTAGGCAGACCCTTTGTTTGTCTGCCTAAAGTGGTCCTAAATTTTAGGAAGAGTGGAGAAGCAAAAGTCCCCACACAGAGGAGCAGTGTTAAGAAAGCCAGCAGTTCTGCATGGCTGCTGAGCTGGACTACCCCGGTTCTGCTGATCAGAGCATCTCTGCTGGACAAGAACTGATGACCAGGCCAAGAGCCATGTAGAATCCCTTGACATGAATCTCATCAACCTGAAATAGTCCCTTCAGGGAACTTGCAGGAGCTACAATCAATAATGAAGAGAAATTAATTATTTTGGTCTACTTAGCATTCCTTCCTTTTGGTAATGGGAAGACCCATTCCACATGGTGCAGACCCAGCTGACTCCCCCTTAGCCACAGGAGGTGGGGATGGAGCTAAGGACTGGCCCTCCTTCCAGCCCCAGAGGTGGGTTCCGGCAAGGCCACAACTTCCCCGAGGATTTGCTCTGTGGGCTTCGGGAGGAAGAAGTCTCTCTTCTTGTTGGATCACGAGCCATGAGGATGTATCCTGGGACTGTGGTACCCCCTCTCTCTTTCCAGGCTGAGAATGAAGCCAGTGATCAGAGGAGAGCAAAGCTGATAGCTGGAGAAAGAGACAGAGCCCTACCCGCATTGCTAGAGTCCCTAGATCCAGCCATGCCTGAAGCTCACACTGTACTTCCAATAAATTCCCTTTTTCGTATAAGCTGGGTTTTGTTCACTGATGACAAAAAGTCTTTATTAACATGGAAGTGAAGGTTGAACACATGACAGCTCCTTGTACACTATCCCTTTACGAGGCACACTTCAATTTCCTAACGCCATCAAATGGCGCAAGAGTCATCTTAATGGTCCAAGCACAAAGTCTGCAAGGCCAGGTAATTTTCTTAGATGTCTTACACGGTGAGCAGAGCACCAGAAAAACCGCCGACAATGGTGAACAGACACTGGGGCCTTGGCTGTGATGCTCCTGTTTAAACTGCAAGGGACCAGCAAGCGTAGGAGCAGATTCCTCCTGCTGCTGTCCCTGGTGCCTAACTCAGGGCCCACAGCAGGACTGTTCAAACCGTGTCCTCAGCCCTTTAGTGGGTGGTGCTGTCGACTCAGTGAATTAGCACCAGCTGTCTAAAAAAATTTAGTGTAAAAAAAATGTAGTAGAAAATGTCAGAATGCACTGCATCTAGTAAAGGAATGTGATCTTTCAAAAAACCTTTAAGTGGTGTGTGTGTGCGTGTGTGTGCATGTAGGTGTGTGTGTCCTGGGACACGTCTATAAAGCACACTTCTTACCAGGGGCCCAACCAAAAAGACTGGAAAACACTAAAACAGGCCCATGCTCTCCTACCTGAAACCTCCAAAGCCAGAGGTGTTTTGAAGTTCAGTATAGTTCATGTTCTAGAAAAAGGACATGGTGCATACCATCCCACAACTCCCCCACCCCCCAGCAAGATCTAGGGAAACACTCATGAATAAAACACATTAATGTTTCTGTAGCAAACTACACAAATACTCATGTCAGGTGCGGCCAATAGAGTATGAATCACCTCACATCATTTCTGGTGCCTCCAAATTAATTTGTACCAACCTTACAAAAAAACGTCTGGTTTTAGGATTTTGGAATTGAGCTGATTGTGGGCCTATCCAGGGATTCGCAGGATCTTTTTCCTTCTTCTGCCTCAAAAATGACTTTTAATTTTCCAGGTTTTAAAAGAGACCTCATGGATGGTGGCGAATTCATGTTAGGCTTTTAATGAATCAATGCAAAACCGCCAAGAAATTCGCAGGGCTGTTGGCAGGTGGGCCTTTAAAAGACCCTCCTCAAATTAACCAGACTTCTGATGGTGGCTCACTTAGTGCCTGATGGTTGACAATGGTAAATGTCTAATTCTTTGGCCACCAGCCACTTGTGGCTTCGAGTACGTGAGATGTGGTTGGTACGACTGAGATCAGCTGTGAGCCTACAGATGGCGTTTCAAAGAATGTAAAATAACGACAGTTTTTAAAGGTATTGATTACATACTGAAGGGGCAGGATGTTGGATTATCGAGCTAAATAAAATACGTTCTTAAGACTAATTTCACTGGGTTTTTTTTTAAGTTAAAAAATTTTAAATGTACTTTAAAGTTAGATACATATTTTGCTTTATATTTTGATTGGCCAGCACTGGCCTGAAACATCTATCACAGACTCAGAGCATTTATAACTGCGTGAGAAAAGTCATCTGTCTGCGGAAAACCAACAACATTCAGAGAGAGGAAAGGACTTCACCAAGGTCATACGGTCAGTTTGTAGAAAGCTAAATCTCCCATATCTGCCCAAGGCTTCCTAAATCTCAATTCAAGCAGTTTCATATCCTAGAGAGGAAGGAGCAAGGGTCATCCTTTAGTGAGAGTGGGGGACAAGGGCTCGGAAAAGGCAAGACCTTCTAAAGCACTGGTCGCCATTTGCCGAGGTGCGAAAGGGGCTAGCAGAGGGAAGGTCTCTCCTCCGGAACACGGCTGTGACCCGGATGAGGAAGATCTGCTCGCTCAGTGCAGGCTGTGCTTTGTCTGTGGCGAACAGTGAGTCAGTTATTCATTGCAGAAATACTCTAAACTGAGCCCTCGAAGCCCTGTTACAAAAAACAATATAAAGGTATCACAGGGTTTTGAGTTGGATCATTGTTTTTGTGCAAAGTCTCAGCCAAAATTTATCAAAAGAAGCTGCTGAGGTACGGTTTCCGACCCTCCCAGCGCACTGCAGTCTGGGAGGGCATTTCTGAATTTGCTTTTGGCAGCTCCTTCAAATCTCCCGTTCCCTCCCTGGCCCATGTCGAAGGCACTCCTTGGCTTCTCATCTGCCCTCTCTGCCTCCTCTCTCTGCTTCAATGTCTCCAACTCCGTGCCCTGTCAACTCACCCTGCCTCAAACATCCTGGATTGGTCTGTAGCCCCTTTTTCTCAGCATAACCAAGGTCTCTAACACAACACCCATACACACCGCAGTCTCTCACCTACTAACCCCTTGACCCTCCGACCAGGCTTTAAGACTACCGCAAGGCATGTTCATCATTTCCTCCCACTGCTGCCTTAGCGCTGTCTACCCACACCAACTGGTCAACAAGTATCTCCCGGGGGCAGGCTGTGTATCAGTGGTCTCTTTAAAGATGTACGGAATACCTGTTCTTTGCCAGGGCCAGGCTAAGCAAAGCCGTGGGGAAGACAATCAAGCAGATCCCTATTTCCCTGTTTCTAATTTGCATGCATTCCTTGAGTTCATAAAATAAGAATGCATGTTGCATTCTTTTTTATTGTTTTTAAAAGATTTTATTTATTTAATTTTAGAAGGAGGAGAAGGGAAGGAAAGAGGGAGAGAAACACATGCCAGAGAAACATGGATTGGTTGTCTCCCACACACCCCCAACTGGGGGACCTGGCCTGCAACCCAGGCATGTGCCCTGACCAGGAATCGAACTTGAGACCTTCCGGTTCACAGGCCAGTGCTCAATCCACTGACCCATACCAGCCAGGGCGCGTGTTCCAATTCTACTTGCATGTAATGCGGTAGTTTTCTTTATTCTCTCTCCTCCACTGTGGTGCTACTAAGTTGAGAATGTGTCTTATCATCATTCCTCAATCACCTTTTCCCTTCCGGTCACGGTGACTTTCCATAGTGAGGGGGCTATCTGCACTGCATTAAGTTTCTTCGGACAACAGATTAATTTCTAATGTCTTCAAGTCACAGAAATGCTGAGAGAGTGTCTGTCTCAAACCTCGTAACAGATTCCTACAGTGCAAGTGGTGGGGCTTGGAGTTCTTTAGGCTGCCCATCCTGCACCTGGTTGGGCACCTCCTAAGCACCTGGTAGGTACCCAGCCCTGGGCAAGGGTGCACAGGTTGGACTAATGAAGGCAGTGCTGGGCCTGGTGGAGAATCCCCCTCTCTCAGCCCTTGGCTCTGAATATCTCTGTCCTTTCCACTCAAAACTGGTTCTTGGGACCCCATCCAGCATTTCCAGAGAAATCCCACACTTGGTTCGGGAGCTGCTTACTCAGAAGTGAGGCTTAATTAGAAAAACCTGGGAATGAAGGCGTCCTCTTTGGCCTTACCATTGTACTGAATATAATTTGGCTCAAAGTAAAGCAAAAACGCAATGACCTCTAAATTCAGCAACGAAGATTAATAGTTTTATGATGGGCCATTTTCTACTGAATAAGCCATAAAAATATAATGGCAGTTCAATAAATAACCCAAAATACTATTAATAATAAACCAGTAAAAGATAAAGAATACAAACAAAAGGAAGGAAAACTGCTTTTTTAAAGAATAAAGTCAGCCCTGGCTGGTGTCCCTTGGTTGGTTGGAGTGTCGTCCCCAAACCAAAAAGTCGCGGGTTCCATGCCCGGTCAGGGCACATGCCTGGGTTGCAGACTTGGTCCCCGGTCTGGGCATGTACAAGAGGCAACTGATGATGTTTCTCTCCCTCCTCTCCCCTTCCCTTCTCCTCTTTCTAAAATCAGTAAGCATTTAAAAAAGAATTCCCACCACCATCCCCCAAAAAGAATAAAGTCAGCCAAATGACTGACAAAGCTTATCCTACTGAGCTCTTACAACAAATCTGTATGGTAGATATAATCACCCTTTGAAGGAACAGACACAGGAGGTTAAGCAACTTGCCCAAAGTCACACAGCCAGTAAATCCAGATTTGTATTCAAATCACTCTGACCCCTCCCACCATCACCTGGGCTGGCCTCCCCTGAGATTCCTTCTTTCAAGTCCACATAGTAAAACACACACACACACACACACACACACACACACACACACACACACACACACACACACACACACAGAATCATTTAAAAATAAAGCCTAGCAGAGAAGGCATATCTAAGGGAGTTTTGTCTGCCTCGATCTATATATAAATACAGAAGAACTCTGCTAGTCTAGTTCAACCCTGCGTATTAATACAAGTTGCCAGTGACCAAATCACATCCCGTGAGAACAGTAACACAGTAAAAAAAGAATAATAATGAAAGCCTTAGGAAATACATTTAACTCACAACAGGCCGCGAGACCACTGTTGTATTAAAGTTTCTGGTGTGTGATAAGTTGTCCAAACATCTGACAAGTTTACCAATACATCTTGCACTATTTTGAACATGCAGTATTCGTTAGGCACGAGTGCCAAGCTGCAAAATGCATCAACTTTATTACTGGGCTTAAAATGACTTTTGGTTTTAATTAGACTAAATGCCTGCTAATAAAGCTAGCTAATAAGAAATAATCCACCGTGCAAACGCATTTTGTGAGGCCCATGTATAAACGTGCCTTGGATCCTCATCACAGCAAGTGGGAAACGGAAAGGGGTGGACAGGAGGGTGATTGATCGTCCGCAGTCAGATGCTGCTGGAGGGGAGTCGCCCAAGTCCTCCCGAAATGAACCGACTTTCCCTGCATCCCACACAGCAGGTCTACAGTCTGAGAGGATTCCTGGAGTTGTATCTGTTCGTGGAAAGGTAAAAGAAGTGGCAGGGCATGTGATGTTTTAATCAATGCCTTCCTCTGGCTGTGACAAACTGGTTTCCAACAAGTGATCTTGTGACTAAGTGTTGACCTGGTCACAGGAACCCAAACAGCTCCCCTTGCACTACGATAACATAACGCATCCATCTTTTCTTTCATTTATTTAAAAAAAAAAGGTGCTGGCATGGTCAGGGCACTGGGCAAAGGAGGCCAATGGACATTTAGAAGACTAACAAAAATCCTATCTTACTGGCCTCTGTTTTGGATTTTGGCCTTGGTTCCTATGATTCTGTTTCAACTGAGTGTACCTCTGCCCAGGACACCAAAAAGGGTCACATATATGACACTGCCACCTTACCAAAGCTAAGAGTGAACGAATGCCACAGAGATAGAGTGTGGTGATTAATTTTAGGTGTCAACTTGACTGGGCCGTGGGCCTCCATAATCTCATGAGCCAATTCCTTATAATAAATATTCTTCTATAGATAGATAAATGGCTAGATAATTGGACCAATGGAGGGATGGATGGATAGGTGGATAAACAGATAGATGGACAGATGGACGGTGGATGAACAAAGATATCCCGTGGGTTTTATTTCTCTGGAGAACCCCAATGCACAGAGCTTTGGCAAACCAAGGAGACGTCCTGCTCAGACTGAAAGACATTTAGAAAAAGGCAAGACACATTTCATGGGCTGAGAATGGAGACATTTACTACTCTTGTCCTGAAACCTCAGACCTCCTGTGTACTTTTCTATCCCAAACTTATGCCAACAAACACAGTTCAAAACCCCACAGATCTGGATAGTCTCTTGGATGTGGAGGCTCAGAAGTTCTCAGAACTTTGGACATGAATTTTCTTTTCTAAGCACAATTTCTGCTTCAGGACAGTAATTTCCCCTCTACACGTATTCCATTCCTGTGAAGTCACGGGACCAAGTGGTAGGAGAGGGACCCAGGCAAAAGATGTCGGGGAAGATGTGGAATTCTGCAGCATTACTGTGATGTCTCAGCTGATCGCTGTCCCTAAATACCAACGAGACCATCAAGATGCCTCCTCAAATCCTGGCACCCGACTTTTAATACTGACTCCTCCCCTCAAAGGGCTATGCTACACATGAAACCAAAAGCCTGAGGACAGTACACACTTGAGAAGATCACTCCCACATGACATGTGGCATCTAAACACAGAAGCTAGGACGCCTCCGTGCAAAGAGTCCCCAACGTGATGGAACCATCTCGACCTCTCGTTGGCCAGTCGGAGGCCGCATCTTACAGTGGGGTGCTGTCTCAGGTCGATTCTGCCAAGTGCTTCTCACAGCTTCCTGTCTTTAGGCATTTGTTTCCTCCCCACTTAATGGACCACCTACTGTGTGTCAGACCCTAGATTCAATCACTAAATGAAATGGGTGTGGCCCTCCGGGGGTACACATCAACGTGCTTCATTGCACATTCTCTGGCTATAGTTATGTTAGCTTTTCTGCACCTTTTAGATGAACATCAATAAAAAATTCCTGGTATTCTTATGTCCTACTATGCTGCAATTCTCCGTGCATGAATGGGTGACAGAAAACCCTGTATGTTTTTTCTACAGCAATTTTATTACGGCGGCTGTTCAGTTCTTTCCTTCTCATGGCAAAGGATGACCCCAGTGCAGTGCACGGAGCTGGGTGTGAATTCAGTGACTGCCCTAATAAGCTGTGGGAGTTTCAGCAAGTTTGGTAACTCTTCTGACCCTCAGTTTTCCCACCTACAGAAGTGGGAAGAAAGCGCATCTATTTTGCAGGTTGGTGTGAGGATGAAAGGAAAGAACATGTCAAAAACACCGGATGCGACATATTATTCAATAAATGACATTACTCCCTGTGGTGGGTTGAATAGTGGCCCCTCAAAAGTATGGCCAAGTCCCAACCCCTGGCACGTGTGATGTCACCTTACTTGGAACTAGGCCTTTGCTGGTGTCATTAAATTAAGGATCTCAGAAGATTAGGCTGGATTTAGCTGGGCCCTCAATCCAGTGACTGGTGTCCTTGTAAGGGAAAGGACAGAAAGCTTTGAGACAGAAACACGGGGACAGACCATGTGGAGACAGAGATTGCAGCTAATGTTGCCACAGCCAAGGGACACCACGTGCCACCACAGTTGAAGCGGCAAGGAAGGACCCTCCCCTAGAGTCACCAGAGAGAGCATGGCCCTGCCAACACCTCGGTTTTGGACTTCTGGCCTCCGGAAAGGTGAGAAAATAGGTTTTTGTTGTTTCAAGCCACTTAGTTTATAGTGGTTCAGTGTGGCAGCCCCAGGGCACAGATACTCATGGAATGAGAGCAGAATGTCCAGACACAGTTTAGGAAGACAACAAACAGATTAGGGAGGAACAGTCTCACAAAAGATGAACCTGGCTGGAAAAGGTCTGATTTTCCACTGGATTATAAGAACTCAATTAGTTTTAAAATCAGTCAGGAGAAAAACTCCTGAATTTGGAAACATACACTCTGGTGAAACAGGCCCTCCAGGTTTGCTGGGAATAACTGTGAACAACGTTCACGGAAAGCTGAGCGGGCAGTGGGCCCAGGGCTCCTAGGCAGGGGTGCAGCAGGTGCTGGTGGGACAGCTGCACAGAACCCAGGGGAGGCGCATGCCCAGGCTGCCCTCCCTAGTGACAGCGGGCCCTGAGCCGCTTGCACACTGGGAGCTGCCTTGCAGGAATAGGTTCCGACACAGGTGCAGAGCTCTGGGAGCTCGGGTTTCTGGGAGATGGGGAGGGCAACTCTTGGAATGTGTGCCAGACTCAAAAATTCCAAGTTAAAAAAAAAAAGAAAAAGAGAAAAAGAAAAGAAAAAACCCAAGCTGCGTCTCTTGGAAGGTCCTTGAGCCCACTGGCTTCCCGTCCCGCGTGTGGCCTATAGCAGTTATGCTGCCTATCCCCAAGGCCCAGTGTCAGGCCAGTTGTTCACTGCTCTGTTCTCCAGTCAGAGCCTTGGGCCCTCTGCAGCCCCCAGCCACAGGGACGAGGCGCAGCCCCTGCTCGGTTCCTGAGCCCTGGTCCTGATCCTCTTACAGCTCAGGATTTGCCAAAGGAGCCTTGATCTAACACTCCCAGAGCAGGAGGCACTGGCCAGGCACTTGCCTAATGTAGTTCATTTCGCTTAATCCTCCCCAACCTTATAAAATGGAGTTTTCATAACCAGTCTTAAAGCTGAGGACGTGGGTGAAGTCACTTTCCTAAGGTTAGAGCTCCAATCAAAGCCCCGATCTTTGGCCTGGCACCCAGCTGCACACATGCTCCTTGGGGCGGCCTCCCCTCTCAGGCCGGGTGGTTTCTTTCCTCCAGCATTTAGGCTGTGCTGTTCATGCCACTCCAGTGGCCTGCTGTGCCACGGTATTCTATACCCATTGTTGAATCCTCACGACAGCCCTGTGTGAAATGTACCATTAGCCCCATTTTACAGATGGGGAAACTAAGGTGTCTGAAAGAGCAAGTGCCTTCCTCGAGGCCACACAGCTCATGTGACACAGGATTTGAGCCAGGGCCCCACAGGCTGTGTCTTTTCTCCAAACAGGAGCCTGTCTGTGTCACCAACTTGAGAGCAAAGCCACCTCCGGGCAGCAGCTGTTGCTGTGGGGCTAATGAAAACTAAGGAGGTGACGGCCAGCTGTCACTTACATTTTGTTCTTTGGGTCCCTTTTCCCTCGTGGACATCCCCCACTGCAGGCTGCTGCTCTCTGAAAACCTCGGGAAAGTCACAGCTGAGACAGCTGAGATGGACAGCCTCAAAGCCAGTGATTTTCAACCAGCGTGCCCCGGAATGTCGGTGATCAGGGCACGTGTGCCACAAGATGAAAGAGGTCGAAAGCTGCTACTCTAGGCGCTGGCTGCCCAGGTCAGGGAAGGGCCATGTTACCCTCTCCCTGTGGGCAGCACCCTGGGGCCCATATCACTGTCCCAGGGCGGCCATAACACAACATGGTGGATCGAGTGGCTTAAGTCAACAGAAATGTCTTCTCTCCCAGGCCTGGAGGCTAGACGTCCAATCAGGTGTGGACAGGGGCATGGTCCCTTGGAAGTACCCGGGGAAGCATCCTTCCTTTCCTCCTAGCTTCTGGTGGTGGCTGGCCACGCTTGGCATTCTTTGGCCTACAGCTGTGTGGGTCCAACCTCTGCCTCTGTCATCATGTGGCATTTTCCCTGTGTGTCTGCATCCAAACTACCCTTTTTGTTACACTTTCTACACCTCTATATGTAAGTGTATATATATACACACGTTTATATACACACATTTATATATACACACACACACACATACACACACACACACACACAGATATGTGAATGGTATACTTTTAAAAATAATGAAATCAAATTCTACATGCTGCCCGGGATGGCACTTTTACTATTATTTCATGGGCCTGTCTCTAAGTCAACAGACATGTATTTATATCATGTGTAATGAGAGCAGAATGTTTCACCATATGAACATACCATACCCTTATTTCGTGGTACAAATGCATATACCAAGCCCTTATTATTGACCATTTTCTGATATTTGTATTGATAGAGACAATGTTGTGAAGAGCTTCTGGAACATACCTTGTTATGAACCTTCCTGAATGTTTTCTTAAAAATGGAAGGCTGCATCAAAGGTTATGAATGTTTTTGAGAACTTGACTGAATCCTTCCAAACCCACCTGTACCCCATTCCAAACCATGGGTGCAGCTTACTTTCCTTTCTCCATGCACTAACCAATAGGTGGCATGATCCTTTTTAATCCTGACCAGCGTGATAGGTAAAAACTGGAATCTTGCTTTTATGTTTATTCTTTTTTTTTAGGTGGCCTTCTTCTTATTGGCTAAGGGCCTACCCTAACCCACCCTCTCGGGACAACGTAACTACTTACATCTACAAAGGTCTTAGTTCCAAGTAAAAAAACCTTCAGGAGTTGGGACTTGAGCATATCTTTGGGGGGACACAATCCAACCCACAGTAGGGCCCCTGGAAGCCTAAACAAATCAATTCTGTGTTTTGAGCTCTCTCACCTATGGCCCCAGCACTGAGCCAGGCCCTCTCTCCTCAGCTACAAGGGGCTGAGCTGACTCAGAGGCTGGCTACAGAGGGTCAGGATGGGGCCTCCCTTTGGTCCTCCTGCTACCCCTTAGACCATGAGTCTTGTTTGCAGTATCCATGCTCCAGACCAAATCAATCAGATTCTCTCTTGTTGGGTCCAAACATCTGGGGGTTCCTCAGTGATTCAAATGAGCAGATGGGATTAAGAACTGGGGTCTTGGTGCCTACGGTCACTAAATCACTAGTTCGAGGGAAATAGTGAGTCATGCAGCCACTTCTATTGAAAACCCTCCATGGAAGCTTCTCCTTCCTCCACTTTCCTTGAGACCCCGACCCAATAAGCTTCATGAGAACCATTCCTTTTTCATCTGTCTTGATCATCATTTATTTACAGTGCCTAGTTTGACAGCTAACTCACAGCAGCTGCTCAATTCAAGTTTGTTAAATGAATGAGTGAATGAATGAATAAGTGAGCGAGTCACTGAGTGAATGAATGGATGTAGGGACTATGAAGGATATTTCAGGAGGAGACAAAGCCACATCAAGAAGGTAAGTTGAATCCTGCCATCCATCCGAGAGCTCACAATCCAGAAGATGGGACGAAACCACCCAACTCACTACCCATAACTCGAGTAAGACCATACTAAGTCTACCTGATTGCTAGTCTACAGGGGAGGAGTGTGACAAGTGACTGGGGTGATCAGGGAGGCAAAACGGTGTTGGGGCTTGTCTTTGGAGGGTGTGAACAAGTAGAGATGGAGCAAAGGCAGCATTTGCAGTGATAATGAGGGTGGTAAGAGCTTTGGGGGAGACGGAGAGGAAGGAAGGGCTGGAGCACATGCTTCAGGCAGGCAGACAGTGAGATGTGGCTTCTGTGGGGTGAGCCAGCAGGCAGAAGGGCCCTGCCAGCCAGGTGAAGCCATCCAGGTGGTAACGGGAAGTCACAGATGGCCTGGAGCAGAGGAAGGATGGTGAAAACAGAATTACTGAAGAGCTAGCTGCCTGTGGTATGTGGCAAACCAGCAACCTGATGCCCATCTCTGCTCCAGCCCAGCCACAAACTCAAGTTCACAGCTCAGAGGCTAAGCACTGGGGGTTGTTTGGTGAACCCTACATACTCTTCTGAAATCCCTCACAAGCCATATTTTACAAGGCCCATGGCCTGAAATCAGGGCTTCAACGCTGAGGGTTTTCAATAGAAAGGAATTCCCTCCTCTCTTTCTCAGTCTGCACAACCACTAAATCATCGTGATCACTTTGGTAAAGAAAGCTCCCAACTTCTCCAAGCCCTGTGTGACTCCCAGTAACACAACAATGCAGTGCTAAACAACTAACGTGTGCAGAAGTGCCTAGGTGTGTATACTCTCCTCTCCCATCCCCAAGCTAGCACATAATCCAGGAGCCCCCAAACACACCCTTGTGGGGCACCCTCAGGGAGTCCAGTCAGTACCAGTATTTCTGGGGATCTCTGGGCACCAACCTGATAGTGCATGTAAATGAGGCTTCAAACTCTGAGCCCTAAGGAGGCCATCCAGATGATCCAGAACAGGCTCATCATTTAAAAAAAAAATTCTTACCAAAGTGAAAATATAAAATTTTAAATCATCATAAAGAACACATAGAGAAACAAACACTATCTAGGGCCCAGTTTGAGAAACACAATCTCTAGGCAATGTAGAAAACCATCTACAATATCTTCTATGGAATGAGCCCCCATCCCCCCATGGCTGCCCCTACACAGCCCCGAGTCCAGTTACTACCCTCGGTGTACGGGGCAACTGTTCTCTGAGCATCCTTGATTTTCCAGGCGCTCATCATGCATTTGTAACTACCTCTATCTTTGGCACCAAGACTGACGACAGAGGTTAAGTGTGTTCCCAGCAGGAATGTTTAGTAAGCAGACGCATTAATTGCAGTAAAGAGCTGTGGGTCTCACTCCCCAGTGTCAAGATGCTAACTCTTAGCCAAAAGGGAAAATTCTCAGATACGGGCATACCCTGGAGATATTACAGGTTTGGTTGCAGATCACTGCAATAAAGTGAGTTCAGCCACGCGCTGCATAAAACGACATTTCAATCGACAACAGACCACCGACATGAAGGTGGTCCCATAAGATCATCGTGGGGCTGAAAAATTCCTGTTGCCCAGTGACATCACAGCTGTAGTCACATCAAAGCACAGCTCATTGCTCACGTGTTTGCGGTGATGCTGGTGTAAACAGAACTCCTGAGCTACCAGTCGTATAAAAGCACAGCACGTACAATTATGTACCATACGTAATAGTTGATCCTGATAATAAGTGACTATGTTACTGCTTTATGTGTTTCCTGTACTTTTTATTGTTATCTTTGACAGTGTACTATTTCTACTCATAAAGTTTGCTGTGAGGCGTATGACGGCAGCAGCCTCACGCACCGTGTTTACTGTATATTCTGACTGCATCATCTCCCCTGGCGTTCGATGTAATCTCCTGTTGTTTTGAACAGTAGCGTGCTGCACAGGCTTGTGGCCCAGGCACACAGGCTGGACCTCTGCTTTGTGTAAGCAGTCTCCCTGACATTTGCACGGTGACAGAATTGCCCAGGGACGCATTTCTCACGACGCATCACCGTTGAAAGGCAGCCATGACCGCACACGTCCACCTCAGAGACACTGCAGGGTTGGTTGTAGCCAATGCAATAAAGCGAATATTGCAGTAACACAAGTCATAATCTTTTGGCTGGTGGAGGGTCTTGCCTATTATTTATAAAAAACAACAACATCAACAAAAAACACAACACCTACAAAGTGCAAGAAGGCCACGTGTGCCAGTCCTCACCAAAGACATACCCGAGACAGGCCTGGGACAGATTTTACCAAGAGCAAGCCCCAAACCAGGGGACAAAGCAATGATCCAGGGAGCCCAAGAGCACTGCCTTTGAACAGGTCACTTATGTGTGCCCTGTACATTTCCTACAGGATGTCTGAAACTGGAAACAGAAAATCAACATCCAGGCAGAAAGAAGGAGAAAGGAAATATACCCCAAACCTGAAGCTGTAAAGAATATGAAACACGAGCTCTGCCTTTCAGGGTGGTCCAGAAAAGTCACCGAAGCCGGGGAGGTAATCATTCTTATCCGATCAAAGGAAACATACGAGGTTTGCAGGAGGGAAGAGCCTTGCCCTGACAATAAGTTGTGACAGTCAGGCCTCACACTTGACAGTAGGCTTCTCCAGTGTTGTTTCATAGGAACACTTAGTGGGGGGGCCACTCGGGTCGTTATGATGGCCAGGCCCCACCACACCCATGCATCAGGCCCGAAATGCGTGGGAGGTGACAGCCCACACATCACATTCTGGCTGAGCCAGAAAGAAAACAGAAGTTTGGGTGACTTCCCATCTCTTCTGTGTAACAGGAGTCTTCCTGACCAAAGGCAAGAAGACAGCCTTCTGGAAACAGCCTGTCTGTACCAAGGACAAAACCTCGTCAGCTGTTTGCGAGGGACGCTTGGGTTTTAAGATCCCTATCAGGCCGACCTCACGCTCTCTGAGAACATGTTCCAGAGAGTGGATTTGGGGGTGCCTGCCGTCTCCCAAATGCCAGGGGAAAATTACTCAGCAGTTCCGTCCATCTGTCTATGGTGGCTGTCCCCATCACACACCCCTCCCCACTCCAGCACAGACGGCCCCACACCAACAGGATGTGGCTGTGGGCAAGAGCTAAATGTGAAAGGGCTGTTTGCAGAGCAGCAGAAAGCTGACCAATCCTGTGGCCAGTCCCCCAGGCAGCAGATAACAGAAGGCCAGAGGCCACCCCAGAATGCAGCCTCCAGTTGGTCCCTGCTCACTGTCGGGAGAAAGGAATGGAGGCCCTGCCTGAGCTCGCGAGTTTATTTCAGGTTACCCCAGAGCCCTCTTGGGTCGCTGGCAGAAAGGCAGAGGCAGCAGAGGGGGCGGAAGAAAGACTGGTCTCCACCCTTCTTCGACTGTGGGATAATGCTTTGCAACATCGCCAGCAGCAGCTGACGGCTCGAATGCGGGCATATGCACACACACACAGAGTCCAAACAGAAAGCTGATGCTTCCCACCCTCACAGGCCGTGCAGAAGCGTGGCATTTGGGGTAATTAACTGCGTGGACTCATTAACTACTCCATTAACTACCCCATCGGGGAGCAGAGATAAGAAAGAGGAGACTCCACAGATGGCCGAGGAGCATGAGTCAGTGCAATGCTGCCTTCCAAGTTTAGAGGACACACTGCGCCGGCCCCCCAAGTGGTGACGGCTCAGTGGCCGTGGTGCTGGTTCAGAATCCCAGCACAGGTGGACAAGGGACAAAAGCCCATCTTTCAGGAAAACTGATTGCAGCAGGCAACTATAGGTGCTCCTCTGACAGCGGTTGCCTTGGCAGGGTGGGAAGGAAATCACTGCTGATGTCGAAAAACTTTTAATGAGAAACTTGAAAATGAAAAGCTTCAAATACACGAAGTAGAGACTAGGGAAATGAACCCTCCCACGAATCCATTACTAGGCTCATCGGTGCTAAACATTTTGCCTTCCTTATTTCATCTCTGTGCCCTATTCTTGCTTAAGTGTTCAAAAGCAAGCCATTTAAAATGCAGTGTGTGCTTAAGTACCACAACAGGCATACACACCACACTGTGTCTATCAGATAAAAACTTTTACATTAATTCAAACCAGTGACTACACCCAACACAATGAACACGCTCCGACCATATTCTTCGGTTATCTTGGCCCCTCCTGCCCGAGTGCAGGATTCAGAGAGCAGTAATGGCAAGGGTTGACATGCCACCATCAAGCAGGGGGACCACTTGGTTTCCTCACCACTAATAGAAAATCAGAAGGATTTAGTCCCTCAAGGTTTATCCAAACTCCAAACACTGCTATTCTCAGGCCTGGGAGGGCCCTTGCATGTTAACTGTCACATTGCCTATGATTTACTTTAATACTCTTTGAATAGTGCAATACAATATACGCACCTAGGTTAATGTAATGCCCTCCCCCAGGTGGGAACTAATATCTAAAATACCACCATCAGATTACACATACCAGTGACTGCTGACTAGTGGAAAGACTCCAATCAGAAGTCCACACCCCAGAGACAGCTACTACCAGGCTTCGGATATTTTTATGGCTGCTAAAACTGTTTTATTGCTGAAATGAGTGGCTGGAAATCCTGCGCTGGCACCTCCACCCTCGAATGAACAGATGTAACAATCTAGGTAAGCCCAGCAGCCTGTGCCATTCAGAGGCACACCCTAGGCCAGCAGCACAGGGCTCACATGCTGTTGGAAGATTCTGTTGCCTGACCAGCTAACAGATTCTGGGCAGCTAAATCCAGCCACCAGCATTTCCTTGCACTTGCCTTAACGCAAGGGGCCTGTGGGGCAGAGCACCTGAGCACCGCACAGCTGGGGCGTCATCAGGCCTGGGGAACAGACTAAGGCCTCTCTTGCACCTGTTTGCTCACGGATGTTTATTAGGGTGCAGCTGAATTTGGTCTGAGACTCACTTTCACGTGTCACATAGATGTGGAGTGAAACTTGGGGGAGGGGACCTATGGCCCCCTTCTGTACCTGACCATTGGAAGTCACCGATTTGCCAGAAACACCTACAGTGTGGCCGTCTCCCCACTTCTAAGCTTTTACTCGAGTTCTTTCCCTCCACCTGGAATTCCCTCTTCTTTCTCCTTCTCTACGACTCTTTTCTCTCTGCTAAAGCCTAGTTCAAGTCCTGCTTCCCCCTAAGTGCCTTCTCCAGCCATTAGGACTTGGGCACAGCGAGGCCATTCTGAACAGATTTACACTTCCCAGGACTGCAGGAATACCAGAGGTACCCACTGTGATGGGCTGGGGTCTGCAGGGTCTCGGGCAGGGTCCCATGGGCAGGGCACTCCCTAGGTGCCTGGCAGGGGCCACGCTGAGCTGGCTCCTCCTCTCTCATCTCTCCCCCACCCGCTACCAGGCAGAGCAGTTCAAGTCATGTTGAAAACTGCTCTCTGTCTGCCTGTGGACACACTCAGTGCTCGAGTAATGTTGAAACCTGCTCTCTGTCTGCCTGTGGACACACTCAGTGCTGGAGTAATGTTGAAACCTGCTCTCTGTCTGCCTGTGGACACACTCAGTGCTGGAGTAATGTTGAAAACTGCTCTCTGTCTGCCTGTGGACACACTCAGTGCTCGAGTAATGTTGAAAACTGCTGTCTGCCTGTGGACACACTCAGTGCTCGAGTAATGTTGAAACCTGCTCTCTGTCTGCCTGTGGACACACTCAGTGCTCGAGTAATGTTGAAACCTGCTCTCTGTCTGCCTGTGGACACACTCAGTGCTGGAGTAATGTTGAAAACTGCTCTCTGTCTGCCTGTGGACACACTCAGTGCTCAAAGGCGTAAACCAGCTGGGTTTGTGCTAAAGAGGAAAAGCTGGAGGGGAGGGGCAGGAATTTGGCCCCCATGTGGGAAGAAAGAAATTCAGCTCAGCTGGGATCAGGAAGATGACAATAAAAGGTCTCTGGTATGGGTCACTGTATTTCACAAGCTGCTTCTGAAGAAACCAGACCAGTGGGACAAGAGCCCTCCTCAATGGGACTTGGGGGAAAACAGGGACAGTTTACCAAGGCCAGAATTCGGGCCACAGAAAGTTCCCTGTGTTTCTTTTCTTTCTTTTTCTTTGTTAACAGCATGAGAGCAAAGGGAAGATTGTTCTGGGGCGGGGGAGGCCCCATTAGAGCTCATAAACCTAGAGGGTTAGATACGATTCCCGTGTGTGGGTAACGTGGGTGAGTTCTACTGTACTTTATCAGGGAAAAAAGGCAGAATGGAATGCGTCTTCCCACGAGATTCGCTACATTAACTTCGCCCTGGCAAGTCACATCTTGCAGCAGACACAGCAACAACGAAGGATTTTCCCTTGGATGAAACAGTGAAATTCTTGACTGATTTGTTCCAAACTAAGTTTCTCCCCTGGGGCTCCAGGAGTGACGCTATGCAGTATCTCAGGATGGCTGAAGAGTTTAACCCCTAGAATGACCTTGTCCCTCGGCCCCGGAAGAGTCATCTGGGCAGCCCCAGGGCCACCGTGCAGGACCTCCCTCCCAGCCCAGAAGCAGGGGGGAAGCCTGTCTTCACTCCAGAGGGTTCCCAGGTTTTCCCTCTGTGAACACCAAGCCCCGCCCTGGGCTGACTGGACATTGTCCCACGATCTGTGGTTCAGAGGAGGGAAGGGGCAGCAGGCTGGGTGGGGTGCCAGCAGCAGGGGTCGGCACCCCTGAAATAACCCCGCATTTTCTTTCACTTTTTTCTCCATATCTCAAGGTCCAGGACAGGCCGAGGGTGACCAGCTCCGGAACTTTCATGATGCCAAATATCTTCTCAATGACTTCTTTCTAATTTCATTAATTTAAACTTTTACTGGGGAATAGAATGTGTATACACACAATATGTAATGAAAAACCCTCTCTCTCTCTCTCAAACACGCAGGCATGGAAGAGCTTCTCTCATACCTCAGAGCCCCCGCACCAGCCGCCTCTACGGCAACTCCTGCCAATGGCCTACACATCCAACCGGGAACTTCCAACGCACCGTATTCTACATAAAAACAGGTATACAAAAACACAGAGAAAACGCTTGTATTCTAGTAGGCTCACACTACGTACGGCACTGAGAACCCTGCTGTTTTCACTTGCCCATGTCCCTTGGAGAGCCACTCGTGTGGGGGTGTCTTGTTCTTTTTAACAGCTATGTAGTCCTCCACTGAATGGATGCAATCAACGTATGAAATATACCTTCTGTTTAAACATACAACATAGTTGTTATTCTGCAAGAGCTACATTACAGAAAATGCATAGTGACGAGGAAAATCTCATTAACGCTTCCTCCCTCTGTTTTTTTTCAACTTTCAATCCTAACACTTTGAAGTCCCCCTGCCCACAGGCTACCCTGAAATGATGACATGGGACATTGACTTGGTGGCCAGCGTGGAGGACAGGGATGAGAAGACAAAGGCCAGGTCCTCAGGGTTCTGCCTCCCCACCTGATCTCATGCTTAGACTTTTCCAGGCCTTTGTCTCTACAGTCACCTGCCAACCGCGCCCCCTTCCCCTGGTAACATCAGCGAGGCCTGGACAGAGACACTGACTGGGTCTCCAAGAGCACACCTGCCTCGTGTTTGCAGAAGACACAAAAAGTAGGAGCCCCTGTCCGCATGGGGCCTCCGTGCTGTGACAGAGAGTAGCGGGGCACAGCCCCACTGATGAAAACCGTCTCCCACAGACTCCTGAGCCCAGTCCACTCTGGCTGCTTTCACTGTTCCTTCGGCACTCTGGGCTTGGCCATGCTGCCGGTTATTTCATAGACCTCTGCACACCCACCCCTTCCATCTCCTAGGCAACGGGACCCTAAACATCGCAGTAAAAGTTACGGATTTGAAACGCCTGCACATTATCATTGGATTTTTCTGAAACTTGCTCATTCAAGCAGAAAGGGAAAAAGTGGGTTTGGAAACTCTCTCTGGGAGACAAACAGCTGGCTAAGCCTCTGGCACGGAACCCCAATGCCAGGGGCAACGGGCCTGACAATCGGGACAGTGGCCTCATTTAAGGAGCTGCAGATGTGCGCTCTGCCCTGGAGCGTCTTCGCAGACACCCAGCTGAGCGAGACAGAATCTCAGTGGGTCTCTGAAGACCCTCGGGAGGCTCCTCTTCCCCAGGCCTGGCCTTAAGATGAAGGCAGATGCTGTGAGCCCCGGCTGCGGGGAGGCTGTTCTCGCTGGTCGGGAGCAGCTGGGTTTGTTCCCAGATTCGTCTAATGCTCAGCATTGACACAGGAGCTGCCAGAGTCCTGAACTCACCCCTCGCTGGATGATTCTAGAAGAAGGAAAAAACCATGCAGCTGTTTCAGCTTCTCCATCCTTGGAAAGACCTGCCAAGTAGGAGCTGGAAGGGGCCCAGGGCTGACGTTGCATCCTGAAGAAACTCTTTCCTAGACAGGTCTTAGAGAACTGGGTCTGTGGGGTAGAGGGCAGTGGGGGTGGAAGCAGGGTAGGCGGCGGGGCAGGGCGGGCAGGAAAGGGGTTCTGAATTCCTTAGTGACAAGGAGTGGCATTTGGGAACTGGAACACGCCTCATGGCTGTGTTGGGAAGGGAGTTTGTCACTACACCAGACATCACCTGGCCTAGTGTTATTTCAGGTTCGCTAGGGTGTCTTCAGCAAACCTGGCCATGGCAGGCATCACGGGGGGCTACTGCCTCTTCCTCTAGAACAGGGATCAGCAAACTATGGACCACGGGCCAAACTGAAAGCACCAGCTGTTTGGGTATGTCCCCTGAGCTAAGAATGGCTTCTACATTTTTATTGTATTTTTCAAAAGACTTTATTCATTTATTTTTAGAGAGAGGGGAAGGGAGGGAGAGGGGAAGGGAGGGAGAAAGACAGGGAGAGAAACGTCGGTCGGTTGCCTGTCACACTTGCCCTGACCAGGGACAGAACCCACAACCCAGGCATGTGCCCTGACTGGGAATAAAACCGGTGACCTTTACCTTTGCAGGATGATGCCCAACCAACTGAACCACACCGGTCAGGGCACTTCTGCATTTTTAAATGGTCAAAAGAAAATCTAAAGAATTACACTTGATGACATGTGACGATGATGTGGAATGCAAGCCGCACAGTGTTCATAAAGAAAGGTTTTGGCGCACGGCCACTCCTGTTTGTTTACACATGGTCCGTGGCGGAGTCATTGCCACACAGGTCACATGGCCACAAACCCTAAAGGATTCACCGGCTGCCCTTCACAGCGGCTTGCGGGCCCAGGGCTCCGGTGCAGACTCGAGGATATGATGCAGCTACCACTATGACAAGTAGAAAACGCTCACGGCACACAAACTTCCTACTGACAAAATTCGAAATGTAGTAACAGAGTGCCATGTTTGATGACACAGACGCACTGATGACATCGGAACTCTGTTTCTGAGGGGAAAACGTTTGCTTAGTTGGAGCTCAGACTCGGTATTCCCTGCCGTCAAATCAATTGCAAAGGTCCATCTGTCAAAACCATCCCTAGTTTGGAGGCCACTGGCCGGTACATAAAACAAGGTAACTTCAATTTTCAGATTTCTTATTACAGTCCCATGAGAGCCTAATTGGGAACAAACATAAACATTTTTAATTGGATTTGAGCCAACAAAGTACACCACGGCCAGTTATATTGTTCCTCTTCACACCCTCACCCCCCAAAATCATCCTCTTAAAGGAGCCACACATACTAACACTTTGTTCGAGAGATCGGGCAGCCTCCCAGAGCCAGGGTTGGTGTATTCACTGGAGCATAAGCTCTCGGACCTGTAAAATAAGCCAGCATATATGGAGCGCCAACCATGTACCAGGCCTTGTGCTTGCACCTGGTGGAGGTGGAGCCGGGGCCGGGGTGGACAGTGCAACAGAAAAAGCAATGAGACCTTATCTGCACTCAAGGACTTGCAACTTAGAGGCAAAGGGAAGGAATAGATGCCAGCTGAGTAGCAGGACGCTGATAACGGTGCCGCTGCCATGGTGGCATCTGACTTGCCTGAAAGCAGTCTTCATGGGACTTACACGTGTGAGTTTCTGTCATCCTAGGGTGGGGAGTGTTCAGTTGCCCTTACTCAGGACTGCAGAACTTCTGCAATCATTGCTCCTCTTTGAAAAGGATTACCGCAATTATCTCGCTCACAGACCACAAGGAAGAGCACTTTGAAGCCATCACGGGGGCTGAAAGGACACTGCAAACTCACACCCTGATAAGGCGGCTGCTGAACTTGTTATATCCAGAAGTGTCGACACTCACTTTACAACACACAACAACTTCAGCACTATCCAAGACACAGAAACACTGAAGACTTAAGACTAGGGAAACATGGAAAGAATAAAAGACCACCCAGGCAGAATCAGCCTAGGACTGGGAAACCATTGGAGCTTTCAGGCCTCCCTAGAAGTCACCACCCACAGAGCCTCGAGGCAGGAGGAATGGGAATGAGCTGGTGGAGAGGTCCCTGAGGACTGGGTGCGGCACATCCTTCACCTGCCTTCCCTTGGTGTTTTCAAATATTGGTAGGGGCATTATACAAGTCAAGGTCATACTACACATATAAAACATCTCCTTTGGCCCACAGTTTACTAATTCACACTTACATCCCTTCCTCCTACCCCTCCCCCAACACCCAGACTTTCCAAGTCTAAGAACTCCTGGGGACCACCAAATGTGAGGTGCTGCGAATTTCACCTTAACGAGCACGTGAAGAGTTATCACACACATGGAGCAGATGGGATACTTGACAGGTTTTCTGAAATCCCTAGCAGACACGTTCCTTTCCTAAGACTCTCCCAAGAGGCTGGTCTCAAGGCAAGGACCAAATGTGTCCCAAAGCACAATCTGTAAACTGGATTAGTCTGGGTGAAGTCCAGACAAGGCCAATGATGTGCTTCCTGGAAAGAGGCCATCACTGCACCTGTAAAGGTATGGTGGAGTGGCACACAGGAAGGACACAAACATCCGTTGCTGTATCGTAGACACCACAGCACATGTCAGAAGCATTTAATAAGGGTGTTTGCGGTAACTGTGACATCAGTGGTCAATGCTAGCTAAAGGCCCAAGGTCTTGGCAAAAGAGCAGTTAAAGGAGAGAACGGTTTCTGGTTTTCCCCAGTGTGAGCTCCCATACTCTTCTAGATACAAAAATGAGTAAGGTGCATTTCTACCCTCAAATGCTTTCATTTCAATTCAGCGAGTGAGGAACCGAGGGCTGGAGAAGCACAGAGAAAGGAGAACCTAGTGTCCTGAGAGGCGTGGGGAGAGAATATCCCATAGGTGGCATTTCAAAGGAACACTGAGAGTCTTCCCCATGTCTGAGGGACTCTGTAGAGGGCTCAAATGTGTTTTCTGCAAGATCTCTCAGCAGCTGCTTCACAGGTAACTGGTTTTGCTGGACCTTCGCTGGTGTCACCCCTTCAGTGTGCTGTGTCCTTTTTAGCCAGGAAGCCTCTTGGGCAAGAAGGGTTACTCCTGCAAAAGCAGAGCCCAAGTCAAGAGAAAGGGCCCTCAGAAGGAGGGTCAAACCACCAGGCGGTCCGTCACCTGCACGTGGATGGCTCTGCCAGCAAGGAAGTCGAAGAAGCCTTCTTCTGTACCTTATTTTGGGAAGTCACAAGACAGCTACGTCTAATTCTTTCTTGTTTTAATGCTGAACATGATTCTAAAATAAGCACTAGCTTTGTATTGACACAGGAAATTGACTAGAATTTTCCGTCAGTCAGGTGTAAGGCTGTCTCATACTACTGAAGCTTCTATCTATTACTTTGTTAACCCTCACCACCTGATACCCTTGCAGACACCAGGATGGAATACAGACAAGGCTGGAATGCACACCCAAACCAACATCCTTTCCAGGACAAGCTGAGCAGCTTTCCATGAACTAATATTAAATGTGCTGCCATTGTCTTCATTATATCCCAAGAAGCCAGGAGATTTAGAATGTAAATGAATATTCTAACACGATGGACCACGATTTCTACATGAGAACTGGTCTCTCTTCGGAAAGCAATGGTGTTTTGCTTTCCCTGCAAATGGATCACCGTTAAGACTGTGAAAAACCTCTGCAGCTAAGATGATTCCTGAAATTAAATTAGCCCCAGGAGACTAAAGGTAAGGGCCTGGAGGAAGAGAAGAATGGCTCATGTTCCAGTTTCCTAAGACCCTACAGTCTAAGAAGTCCCCAAAGGGGGCCCGTGGAGGAAGCAGCTCAGTGTCCAGGTCTTCATGGATGTTCTGGCCACTGTAGAAGGCCAAGAACACATCATGGGCCATCACTAGGGGGATCTGGGCCAGACAGCCCCAGACCACCCACTATCTATAAGGAAGCATCTGGCCCTAGTGCATCACCAGATGGAGAAGAGGCTATACAAACTATACCAGATTACATATACCTATATATATGTGTGTGTGTATAGATGCCATGTATATATAGTGCATATACCACATATATATAGTGTATGTACCATATATATATATATATATATATATATATATATATATATATATATATATGATCTGTCCAGAAGGTATCCAGCCATGTAATATGAAAAATAGAGGCATTTACTGAAGAAGATACAAGATACGAGAAACATTGTACGTAGGACAATGATGCCTCAGTCCCCTTCCAAGTAGGCACCTTGGGACCTCGCGCAGTTCTCCCAGTCCATCAGCTGCCCTGTTGTATTTTCCTGAATCTCACTGACAATCTGAAATCTCTTCCCCCTCAAAGGTGATTTTAGTTTTGGAAAAAGCCAGAAGCCACAGGGTGCCAAATCTGGACTATGGAGGGGCTGAGTCACCTGGGTGATTTAATGTTTTGTCACAAAACTCTTCAGGAGATGTGATGCATGAGCAGGCGTGTTAAGCTGGCACATTGTTGTGATGAAGCTGCCCATCACCAGTTGCCCATGGCTGCGGCCTTCTGAATCATCTGAATAGTTTCCAGGGAGGAATGTTAAAGCTCAATGCAAAATTTGATGCAGATTTGTTGCTCTGCTCTCTCAGTCATTTTGAATGTGACAGCCACACAGTACACAATGCTCACTCAACAGCGTCTACCACCCCCACTGACTGGTACAGTGAGTTGTCATTGTTCATGCATGTGCATTCCAGTCCACTCTCCTTGGCTGCCAGGTCATATCGATGTCATGCAGACCGATGTCATCATGTTAACAATGGCTGGACTTTTTCTGAGCAGACCTCACGTATCACCTATAACAGCTCCTCTGCGGTGGTGCTAGACTAAGTGAGCGAAACCAGCATCTTCAAAGGCAGGTCACACTGCCCTGGCCTAAGTATCCTACTTCCCCACAATAAAAAATAAAGAACAGTTACCTATCACCCAGAGGGAGAGTTAAAACATTGGGAAAATTCTCCTGTAAAACAAATGCCTTTGGGGGATGCTAGAGAGAAGAAGGAAGAGACAGACATTTTCTCCTTTAGTGGAAGTTCTAAAATACTGAGGCAACTTGGATGACACTGTTACTGCTATTTCCCAGCAAAGGCATTTTGACATTTCTTGTTCCACGGGGGTTGATTCCCACATTCCTATAAGTGAATGCTTCCAGGACAGTCACATGATGCTCTCTTAATGCCATAACCCCCGAACCCCAAGTGCTGGGTGGAGTCTGAGGAAGCGAAAGTTAAGCGGGCCTCTTCCTCGAGTCAGTCAGTTCCCTTGCTTTACGACTAACTCCCCGGAGAGTGAGAACAGCCAAGGTCACGGGAGTGAGTCTGCTTGGGAAGAGATGATGATTTCATTGGTTGGGGCTTTGTATGTTTTATGTGGCAAATTCTTTTGCTATCCTTTTGCAAGGAGGGGAAAAACACAACAGAACTCCATTCCTGGCAGGGATCTGAGTTACACAATCTGGGAAGACAATGTAGCTAAAGGACTTCACTGCCCCACTGTCTGGGATCTCAGTGACAATTTAGACTAAGTTTATGTTCACGAGGCTTCCATTCCAAGGTGTGGGGCTCTCCTCAGAAGGCTCACTTATCTCAGTCATTCTACTACTAGGGAGCAGACACCAGTTCCGGGGGAGATCCTAAGTGGAATTTCCTACCACAGTGCCCTGGACGATTTCTCCACAAGGCACCCAAGGGCGCCTGGCCCAGAACTTTTGAAAGACAACCCTGTCTTCAGTCTCAGGGTTGTCTGTCTCAAAGCCTTGGATTCCTCATGTCTACAATGGAAATGAAAAACTCTACCCTCACAGAATTGTAAGGTTAAACAAGATGATTTATGTAGAGTGTTTTTCTGAAGCTATGGCAATGAGAATTTTTTTTTACTACAAGTTTCTAGATGGCAGAAATGATGTTGCATTTGATTGGTATGACACTAACTCTGCACTATACACAGATGAGGTTTAATAAATGCTAGTGATGAGTGCATGTTTTAGAAATTAAGAGTGAGGGAACACATCACAATGTCACACAAATTAAACCAGTGTTGTGATAGTACATCAATGAACCAAAAAGGCAAGGAAAAATACTGGAACGTACAGAATAAGTTCTGTAATAGGCAATAGTATATACAGTGACTTCATTTATGACACAGGCATTGAGGGAAAGATAGATCATTGAAAAAAACTGTTGGAACAGTGATGGAACCACATGGAAAAATACACAGATAGATCCCTGTGTCACCATACCTTATGAAAAATTTCAGATTGTTCAAAAACGTAAAACGTGAAACAAAGGTCACAAACATACTAGAGGAAAACATAGTTGGCGGGAACGACCAATGGTGAGGTTGCTTTGGAACACTGGCAGTTCCTCGAATGAGTAAACACAGAGTTACCACGTGACCCAGAACTCCTAGGTATATAACCAAGAGAAACAAAAACATGTTGTCCCCAAACTTGTATGTAAATGTTTATAGCGTCATTATTCCCAACAGCCAAAAGCGGAAACAACACAAATGTCCAGCAACAGACAAATGGATAAATGAAGTGTACTATGTCTATGCTTATACATACCACACAACATTATTTGGCCATAACAAGGAAGGAAGTACTGGTGACTTGCTACAACTTGGACTAACCCTCCAACACGTGCCAATAAAGAAGCCAATCACAAGAGTCTATGTATTATGTAATCCCACTCCGATGAAAGTCCAGAAGAGGGCCATCCACAGGGACAGAAAGTACATTAGTGGCTGTTTAGGGCTGGGGGACACGGTGAGGATGGAGGATAAGAAGTGACAGCTAAAGGGCACGGGGTGTCTTTCTGAGGTGGGGAAAATCCCCTAAAGTCGATGTGGTCACAGTGGCACATATCTGTGACCACACGTAACACTGAATTGTACACTCTGAGCTGTGAACTGTGTGGCATGTGAATGGTATCTTGATAAAGCTGTTCTAAAAAAAGAAGATTTTTTTATAGTGTAATTTTAGGTAAAGACTTCCTAAGTATCAGCAAAATCTAGTCATAAAAGGAGATAAATTCGGTCACACACACACACAAATCCTGCTTTGGAAGAATAAACATAAAAGCAAGTCAAAAGATAAGAAACCAGGGTGGGGGGGATTTGCAATTCATACCCAGAGGGTTAATTTCCTTTACAGATAAAAATACCCTACAAAGTTAATTTTAAAAGAGCAACAATCCAATAGAAAAATGGGTAATGCATATGAACCCTATACACACCCATACACATAAACACACACTCACACAGCTGTTATAGATAGGAAGCAGTGTTCAACTTTGCTTATAATAAATGCAATAACAGATTGTGTTGACGAGACTACAGGGAAACAGATACTCTTGACATTTTGCTGACGAGAGTAACAAGGACACAGCTTCCCAGAAGGGCACTCGGCAATACTGAATCTAATTCTAAGTGCGCATATCTGAAACAAAGATCACCCCCGCAAGTCCGCTCCTGAGATTTTCTGCCACAGATTCCTTTGTATGTCTGAAATGACCTCCATGCAAGGTGGCATTGTTTGTTGTAGCAAAGGATTGGGGAAAACGTAAGTGCCATGAAAATTATATAAACTACACCATCTCCACATAGAGGAGATACTGAGCACCACTGCCAAGAACGCGGCAGATCAATCAGGAGGGAACATCAAGAGACAGCCTTCACTTATCAATAAATAACAAGGTGACCAGTGAGCATGCTCCACTGGAATCAAAAAAGGGGAAATTATATCTTTGTAGCTGCTGATACATGGGTTCTTTTTTTAAATGTCTACATAATAAACTGGAGCAAGGGAGAGTGAACAGGGGTCGGAGCGGGGCTTACTTTTTACTGTGCCCTTTTGGATTTTAAAAGTTTACACCGTGGAAGTTGTAAAGAAGAGCGAAAGGCACAAGAAAAGAGGGAAGGGGAGAGAAACGATGAAGAGAAGGAAAGAAAGAGAGGGAGGAAAAGAGAGAAGGAAGCTAGGGCAGGAGGAAGACAGGAAGGGAGGAAAGGAGAGAGAAGGGGGGAAAGGGAGTGAGGGCTACCGCAGGGAGGAGGGACAAGGTTAGGACGAATATATCCTTGACTGGTATTATCACTGAGGGTGGAATTCTAAGGATTTTCATATTCCATGTCATACATTTCTGCTATGTAGGCATATTTTATAATAAACATGTATGGCTTTTGCTGTAAAATAGCAATTTCAAATGTGCAGCTGTTGTTTATTCTATTTTAAATTATTTAAAATAACTCCATTGGTGGGGGTGGGGGTGTGCACAGCCAGAACAAAACAAAAGGGAGAAAGAAAAACTGAATTGGCTAGGTTGGGCCCTACCAGCTTGGAAACCTGACCTTTGATCTTTGTCCTAGAAAGTCAGAGGAGACAGGACCAGGAAGGAAGGATGTAAGCAGGACTTGCAGAACTTGCTGGAAGTAGGGGTGGACTGCCTAGCCTGGAGCTGAGGGCACTGAGCCACCTACTCCCAGCCACAGCCTTGCTCTGGGGACAGAAGCCCTCAATGGCTCTACGTAACTTCCCAGTGTTTAATCCATCATCCCATCCTACCTGGTTACAGGAAGAATGAAGCAGACAGATTGAGGCCAGGAGACCATGCCCAAGTTTAGGTCCTGGGTCTAGCCCTTGATCTCTCTTAGCCCCAGTACCCTCATCCATTCAACAATAGTAGATGTGGCAACACACTCCGCCTAGGAGGATCAGACCCTCCAAAACCCAACCATCCTGTAAAGCAGGGCTGTCCAACATTTTGGCATCTCTGAGCCACCCTGAAAGAAGAAGAGTTGTCTTGGGCCACATTAAATACGTTGTGACACGTAATCACAAAAAAACCTCACAACGTTTTAAGTAAATTTACAATTTTGGGTCGGGCCACATTCACAGCTATCCTGGACTGCATGTGGCCTGCAGGCTGTAGGTTGGACACCCCTAGAAAGATTGCAAAGGGTTTTACAAATGTATCAAAAGGAAGGGCCATCATCCCATAAGTCAACTTCTGGAAGACAGTACTGAGAGGTGGGGTCATTCGCTCTGGTTGTTCAGGGCCTTTCTCAGAAGCCATCCTTTTCTCTACTCCTTGTTGCCATCAGCCTATCTCCACGGCTGTTTGGGGCCTTCCTTGCTGAATCAATGGCATCTTGTCTGTGGTCTTGACCCAGCTCCAAGTGATGAACCAACTTCATCGGGAGCATCTGCTGAGAGCTCTCTGAGAAGAACCATTGTTCCCCCCACACTTGTCCAAAGCCTCCATTTAGGGATGGCTACGAACGTGGATGGGAGACATTCATCACTGGGAACACTTGCCAGCCAACAAGAGACAGCTGCCGGGCTCAAATGGCGTGTGGCTGAATGTTGCCTACGGTGAGATTTATTTTCCAAGCAAGACCATCCTCACTTATCTATTCCAAACTGTAAGAAGTGGAGGAAATGCTCACCTTTCCCTTGCCAAGCCAGACTCCATGATCACCTTACTCATCACACAGCATGCGAGGCATCATGTGTGCACGTCAGCAAAGAAGGCCTTCTGCACTCTGGTTAAACACCAACCTCCAGGCCCCCTGGGAGAAGGGCCAGGTCATGCGAACCATGCCTATATAGCCAGGGACCATCCATGCCTGGCCTCTCGACTGCTACATGCACACAGCAGTGCCGGGTCCACACTCAGCAGGGACTTTGGAAAGCTCAAGGTCTGGCTGAAGGAGGCAGATGGGAAACTGAACAGAAACTCCTGGGAATTACCAGGAACAAAGTAAATACCCACCTGTGTGCCATACACTCTTCTGTGCATTTTAGGGGCGATGGGGAAAACTAGCCATGGGGATAAGACAGGGCTACAAGCAACAGAGACCCAGGCACAGTTGTCCTACCTGAGTCCCACGTGAAGTAGGAACAGCCAGGGCCACATGCGATCAATGAAAGCTGGCTTCCTGGAGAAGGGGGCAGTGGCTGAAGGTGGGTGTGAATGGCAAGGGCGAAGGTGTGGGAGCATGTTGCGTGTCATAAAC
This sequence comes from Macrotus californicus, assembly GCA_007922815.1. Taxonomy (NCBI): domain Eukaryota; kingdom Metazoa; phylum Chordata; class Mammalia; order Chiroptera; family Phyllostomidae; genus Macrotus; species Macrotus californicus. Next base: position 120,813 of record VMDR010000437.1, on the reverse strand, counting down.
AGCATCAGCTAAGGCCTGGCTGGGTCAGCTGGAGACACAACAGGGAGCTAGGACACCTGGAACCCAGGCACAGAGGGAAGCCCCCTTTCAGAAAAGGTTATTTCGTCAGGCCAAGGCTCTCCCCAGAGATGGCCAGGTCTTAGCTGTTACTAATGTTGGGGAATCACACCAAGATGGTGGGACTGCAGCAAATGGACTCAACACCCCACTTAACATCAGATTCAAATGATGCTGTAGGTCAAGTTTAAAGCCATTTGAGGATAGAGATCAAGTCTAGCTCAATCAGGCTATACCAGGCAGCAGAATGTGCTCTAGAGCCTTAGGAAGCTGGATTGGTTGTGAGGTTTTGCTTGGGCTGCCTCTGGCCTCAGTTTTCTCCACTCACAGAAAAAGGATCATAATATTTATGGCTGATTCCTGCCTCCCCACTGCCATGCACAGTCCTGATTCTGCTGGCCTGGAATGAAATGAAAGTGTCTTGTTAGGAAAGCTTTGGGAAGCCTTTCAGTAACATTCTGAGCTCGGTCAATCTCAGGGGAACAAATCCCTGCATTCCAGGGGACTTCTCCAATGAAGCAATGCCAAGACTGTCGCAGAAAGATTCTAAGATGCTTTTCCTATCCAGACACTCCCTCGTAGTGACCTCCACTACCCCAGGGAGACCACAGGAACCTGGTGGAGGGTGAGAGTAGGTACTTCCAGTTCTCACCACCACCTCTCCAGAGTCTCTAAGGATTAAATGAGATAGTGAGAATAAAACGCCCAGGGGTGGGATACTGCTGCCGAGCCTGTGACCACAGTCACTGTCAGATGTGGGTAGCAAGGCTTCCACCCCGCTGGGAGCCTGAAACTCCATCTTCTGATGATTGGGTTGACCGAAAAGTTCGTTTTGTTTCTTTTTCCCCGTAAGATGGCTCTAGCAGTGCTCGGTTGTCTTTAACTTTTTTCAAAATAATTAGGTTAGATTGTATCACGACGGCTGTCATTTCAGTGTGCATTTAAAAAACTTATCAAAATTGGTGAATTTTTGTGTAGCCATTTTAACATTAAAGATGGAAGAAATTATGCAACATTTTTGACATATTATCCCTTATTATTTCAAGAAAGGTAAAAATGCAACTGAAATGCCAAAAAAGATTTGCGCAGTGTATGGAGAAGGTGCTGTGACTGATTGAATATGCCAAAAGTGCTTTGCGAAGTTTCGTGCTGGAGATGTCTTGCTGGACGATGCTCCTTGGTCAGGCAGACCAGTTGAAGTTGATAGTCTTCATAGTCAAATCGAGACACTGAGAACAATTAACATTCTATCGTGGGAGAGATAGCTGCCATACTCAAAATATCCAAATCAATAAAGTTATTGGTGAAAATGAAAAAATGTGTCTTTTATTTTACTAAACAAACCATACGGACGTTTTGGCCAACCCAATGGAAACAGCTTCCTCATCAGCAACTGTGTGACAGTTAAGTTTGAAGGCGCAGAAGGTAAAGGGGGCCAATTGCATGGTGACAGAAGACGGTTTGAGTGGTGGGCACACAGTGCAATCTACAGATCTCGTATCATAGAAATGTACACCTGAAACCTATATGACCCTATGAACCAATGCCATCCCAATAAAATCAATTAATCAATTAATTAAAGGCTCAGGCCCTCAGTTACCCCATCACAAGACTTCTGACACATCTCGCTGGGATATCTGTGAAGGTAAAAAATGGACCATATGTTGGAATAAAATTAAGAGGTACTAGTATTAGTTATTTTTAATCATCGCGCTTGATTCTTGATGTTCTGCTTAGCATCGAGAAGGTGGCAGCAGCTGAAGAGCAGGGGAGATGCAGAAAGCCAGGGTTGGCAGTGGGGGGCTCTCCTGCAAACAGAGGTAGTGCTGGGTTGAGAATTAGGAACACATCAGCCATGACTGTGACAGCCCTGTGCACTTCCCTTTGCCTGGAACTGCAAGTCCCCGTCCGACACTGGAATAGTCGTCTTTTAGATGTGTTCATTCCTCGTTTTCAAAAACACTTTTATGCATAGTTCTTCAGTGATCTCCCCAACGAGCCTGTGACAGGCGACATGAGCAGGATGTATTATTACAGACGGGGAAAACTGGGCCTGGGGATGGTGGACCCATGAGGCAGGATGTTCTCACACTGATGGCTTCTCCATGAATCAGCTTCCCCTCCCCACACAGCCTGCAAGGCAGCGTGACAGAGATAGAAGACCTTGGGCATCACAAGTAAACACAGCAGCTCATGGCAAAGTCAGCCCAACCACCCATCACCAATGATTAGCCCTGGGGGCTCTGACCACGTGCTGAACCCACTGAAAAGCTCTCTAGGTACAAGATTTCACTCAGCTCTTACAAGCCTCCAAGGGAGAGTGCAATTGGCCCCTTTCAAGAACCTGAGGCTCAGAAAAAGTAATTGTCCAAGGTCAAAAGTGTCCAAGCTGGATATGAATCAGGTCTGCATAAACTCTGCAACTTTGAACCATTATATTCCCTACAATGGAACATTGGGGGAATACAGCATTCAATGCCTCTTAAAGGGTCAGGCACTTCACTGATGTGGGTTGGCTCAGAGATCAAATAGCTGCCTTCCTTCCCTGGCTCTGCCTGGTGAAAAGGACATGGGACCATCACTCAGGATTCTCAAGCAACTGTCCTACACCTGCCACAAAAGGCTGTCAGCCTGTGGGCTTACTCCATGCCCAATCTCACCCTCAGAAGGCCCTTCAGTAAAGTGTGGAAAACTTCAACAGGTCTGTAGCACCTTGAACTCTTTGAAAAAGTATGAAGGAGAATACTCTTTTAGGATGTGCTTAGATTTTTCCTGTAGAAAAGAAGACTGCCTGGAATCCAGCAGCTGCTGGGCTGGGTGGCTGGAAAGCGAAATTTCACTGCTTCAGAAGTGCTCTCAGAGTGAGCCCCAAGCTCCTTGCCAGGCCCCATTTTTCCCCTCACCCTTGTACACGCTTCTCATTGCTAAGCTGGCTCTGCCCCCTGCACCCACCCCCTCCACCCACCCCATTGTAGCTCATGATGGCCTCAGAACCTCTGCTTTGTTGTTCCCTCCATAAGGCAGGCTCCTCCTCTTCACTTAGCTCTCAATTCCAACGTCACCTACTCAGAGAGACTCTCCATGACCACCTGGCTCATGATCCCCAAAGACTCTTCAACACCCTGTTTGCTTTTTCGTGTTACTCACGACTCTCTGCAATGATCCTTTGTTGGAACTGTCTGTGCTTGCTCATGGGCTGCTCTCCTGCCCTAGAATGTGACCTCCACTGGGACAGGAGTCTCATGAATACTGTGCCCAGATTTATCCCAGCACCTAGACAGCAGCTGGCACACAGGGAAGCTCAGAAAAATGCCTCCTGTGTGAATACCCGGAAACTCCCACTCAAAGCGACAGCAAACTGCAAATCCCTCAAACTGGAAAGCACCTTGGGGTGGACACTGGAACTTAAGAAAACGAAAATGAAGATCTTTACTGTTCTACCACTGAGGCATAAGCATTCCAGTGGACCAGGAACTGGGAATGCAGGAGCCGAGATGTGAGCAAACCCGAACATCGTCAGTAGGTTGACAGTTCGAATGAAGAACAGCTAGAAGAAAAATGCCAATGAGCAACTTTTCCAGAGCATGAGAAAGAACGACGGGAAAACCAGCAAAGCCAACCTCAGGTTTTTTCCATTTTCCGAAAACCTTGAGTTTTACACAGTTGGATTTGCTGCCCACCCGCTAAGCCGCACCCCAAAGAGTTCACTCTTCTGCTCACGCTCACAAATTGCTGTGCCCTGCCTCCTGGGCCCAGGCAGCCTTGCAGAGCACACCACTGGGCAGAGCAAACAAGCAGGCGGTGGCCTCCCTGATCCAAGTGGCTCTTTACCAGACTCACCTTTGAGTCTCAGAAAGACTTAGAAGATAACAAAGGAAAACAACTATTATTTAAAATAGAAATAGAGATGGAACAAAAATTGTTAGGGACCAACTCTGGCCAGCTCAAGCAGACCTGGGGCGGGGGGAGGCAGGGAGAAGCTGCTTACCTTGTCTGGATGCACCAGCTTTGAGTGAACATTCCCACCTCCCCAATGGAGAGGAACAAAAATTCCCTCGTGCATGGAGTAACAACTTTGTGTCCAACCAATCAGGTACTGAAAAAATTCAACTCTGGTGCCCTCTATCCAATCCAATAAACCTGTGGATGTCAGCTCTTAGCCATGACTTATACTTAGCAGTGTGGGCCCAAAGATGACTCCAGGTGCTCAGAGTGACTGGGCGTGACTGAAGAAATACACCACTATTAAGTGCCAGCTCTCCCCTCCCAGGCTTGTCTGAGGGTGAGTTATGAGCACCCCTCTCCTAATGAGGATAGCAGACTGCTAATCACCACCGCAGCTCAACAAAACACAAGCTTTGGTAGCAAACGTAAAGGTGGTCTATTATCACAATGGCATGGGCAAAGAGTCTTGGACACCCCAGCAATTAATAAAAAGGAAAATGGCGTCCCCACACACTCCCTCCATAGGGGTGCAGGGAGAATGTTCCCACCCCATCCCCATCTTCCCACTGCACGCTGCTGCAGCTTCCTCTGCTGCCCTCACTATGCCCGATGCTGTGGCAAGTCAGATCGGCAGGCTTCTGGTATAAATAGCAGGCTGTAAGCAAACTCTTTCAAACTCCCCTTCATCCCCATAGCCCATTCCCTGCCCCCAACAGACAGGACCTTTCTAATATGCACCTTTTCATTTGTGTTTCTGCTTAATGTGCACTGCTTTATGAATTTTTAATGACTGTAAATGCTATTGTCAAATATCCTATTCTGCTTCTTGCCTTCAGTCAGCACTATGTCGTAAAAAGCCATCAATGTTGCTGGATGACATCTAATCCATTGCTTCTTTCTGTTGCATAATTCTCCAGGATGTGCATCCGCCGCCATAGCTCACCTGTTCCCTCCCTCAGGTAACATTGTACTGCTTCCCACTCTCCACCACCACAGACGGTGCTGCAAGGATTATGCTTGAACCCCACCTGATGTGGGCCCATGCAGACACTTCTGCATGTTCTGAGAACACTTGGCATCCTGTAGCCTCTCGCTTCTCTTAGCTGGTTGGTTGGTGGTTTGGGCTGGCTCGTCTCTGATGACTAAAGGAGCCCAAGCACCCTGCCTAGTGTGGCTCAGTGGGTTGAGCATCGTCCTGCAAACCAAAGGGTTGCTGGTTCAATTCCCAGTCAGGGCACATGCCTGGGTTCCTGGGGCCAGGTCCCCAAGAGGCAACTGATCAAGTTTCTCTCACTCTTTCTCCCTCCCTTCCCCTCTCTCTAAAAACTAGATAAACAAAATATTTAAAAAAAAAAACTAAAAGAACCCAAGCATTTCTTCAGGGGCGCATTAGCTTTCTGGGGGCTCCTTCATCTATAAACTCTATTCATATCCTTTCTTCATCTCCTCTTCTACTGAGACATCTACCTTCTTCTGGTTGGTTTGCAGGAGTTCCTTATATATTCTCAATGTTAATCCCTTGAAGGTTTGAGACATTATAAATCTCTCTCCTTTTTGACAGCTGCCTGGTAACTTTGTCCAGGTTGTCCAGCATGAACAGAAGCCCTTACCTTTGCTGTAGTTGAACTCTGAGAAAACTTGAGGACAGCACCCATTTCTCAGTCACACAATTGCATGGGGTCAGGTGCTGTGCATGCCAAGAGGAATAATGGCTTTTGGCTCTTGAGGAGCCTTACAGCCTCCTAGGAACATTGACTTTCCATCAACTATAACAATGACCACGACCAGGGAGGGTTGTGCAAGGTAGAGTGAAGGATCAAGGGCTTCAGGGGTTCAAGCTGTCAAAGCTGGGTGAGCCTTGATAGATGAGCTTGGCAGGCATCCCTGAGGGGAGAACATTCCAGGTCAATAGAACAGTACATTCAAAAGCCCAGTTTGGGAAAACACAAGGAACCCAGTGCGGTTGGGGTACAGATGGAAGTGAGGAACAGGCCATGTACGAGAGGGGCTCAGACTGTCCCCAGCACACAGTATGTTTCCTTGCCCTTCCCACAGCTCTGATGAGCTGCCCTAGTCAACACTGACATTCAAAGAAGAGGGCCTCGTTTAGGGTCTTCAGAAATAGAGGCTCGCCTTAGCTGTAGAAGTGGTGTACCAAAGTCTTAGAGAAACCCACAGACAGACTATTCTAGAAAGAGAAGGGTCCAAGGGCATCCAAGCTAAGCTACTGAGATGGATGAGAGACGTCCATCGGGCAAGTGTGCACTGTCCCAAGGGAAATGAGGACTTCCCTTCCTGGCCTCAGCTGGACGCTGCTGCTGCTCTTGCCTGGATGCAAGTTCTCGGCCACAAAGCTTCCCAACTGCCAAGCGTGCTTGCACTGGAAATGTACCGAATAAAGTCACTGGTGACGCAGCAGAATCTTTCCCAAGACTCCACCAGCTGCTTCTTCCTGAAGCTAGCCCATTTTCACACTCAATAATGGTCATGTTTTTAAAGGGAAGAAAAGCCACTTGTAGAAAATATTTTGCTCTACGCTATGTGATTGCCTTTCTGTCTTCCAGTAAGAGTAGAAATCTATATGCAGAGACACAAGGCAGCCAAGTAGAAAGGCATGGGGTGGGGGCGCTATGCAAGGTGCAGTAAGGAGTGAGACTTCAGGGGGTCGAGATGTCAGGGCAGATAAGCTAGGGATCAGTTAAGTCACTCCACCAACAATCATAGGACTTGGCACTTTCCCTTTCCTCCATGCTGCCTCAGCCTCCCCAGGGCAGAAAAATAAGTCTTGTTGCAGGACAGCACTTTAATCCTTTAAGGGCGCTAGGTAAATAGCTTTAGCAAATTTTAAGAGAATGGGCTAATGCTTTCTCATCTCCAAAACACACACAGGCACACGCATACAGACCAGGCATGCACGCATGCACACACGTCCCAATCATGCCCAGCATCTGTGAAGTAAATGCACTTATTTATTAGCTCCTTCATCATAGCCCCACCAGCTAGTTATGTTTAGGGCTGCCAGGATGCAAAAAGGGGGAGAACCCAGACCCCCAAAGATCCGTGTCCCCCATATCCCTTCAAACTACTGAAGGCATTTTCCCACACAATCCCTGTGACCACTTTTGGGAGATGACTCCCCATTGTGCTGCTAGGGAAAAGGAGGTGATCGCCCAAAGCCACCTCCACACCCTTCAGGCTTCCTGCTGAGTACAAGAAGCTTGAGCCTGAGTCAGAAGTCCAGCTGTAGAGGCTGAAATGGGCCAGAGTCCACCCCCTCACCCCGAGTAGTGGGCCCCGCCTTCTCACACGGAGGATGAGGGCTGCTGGTCCGCCCTTGGCGCCAACATCAAGAGCTCAGTGCCTCTCTGCACCCTTGAGAGCCTTGGGGCCCTGCCTCGGGGGTCAGAGAAGCAAACCCCCCTCCACGCTAAGAAATTCACTAATGAATTAGAGCCTCCCCAGTCTCCTCCAGTCCTGAATGGGGACCCAGGGGTGAGGGCGTGGGAGGGAGTCATGCTTCAGAAGGATTTGATCTCAAAAGCAATAGTCTAACTTCTCCCCCTGAGAACAAACCAGCCTTTCCCACTCTCAAGGGAAGCAGTGCATGGCAAGCCAGGCCTGACACCTGGATCCCATAACTCTTGGAGGAGATTTGCTCACAGCCTGAACTGTTTACAGTTACACGCACCAAACCCACATCAGATGGGCGGGGGATGGACTTCAGCCCACGGAGGAGCCAGGAGGTCAATGGGAAAAATTATTTTAGTCCATGTTGAGCCTTCATGTTTGGAACTTTTATCCAAACTGTGGCGCGTTCTCATGCTCCCCCTGTGCGGATGCCAGGCCCTCCTCTGAGGCTCCTTTCCAGGGAGCTGGGGATGGTCGGAGGAGGAGCCGTGCAGGGCCAGGACTGCTGCTTCCACCCTTCGGAGGTCAGCAGGCCACAGGGCTATGTGAGGACTCACAGAGAGGCAGAGAACTCTTTCCTGGGAACCCTGGTCACCGCACCACTAACCTGCTCTGGGCCAGCTGAGATGGCTGGCAAGGTCTCAGGGTGAGCAAATGGCTTGGGCCCTAGGGGCTGGGGAAGGAGGCCTTCTGTGTAGCAGGCCACGTGCAGTGACACTTTCTACGGCCTGACGAAGCAGCAGGGCCCACGCCAAACAGATTTCCACTCAGGCCTCCTCTTCCAGGAGAGAATGAGATGCTCTTCATCTGGCTGAGAGCAACCCCCATATTCCCCGCCCCAACTCTGAGGTCATCTGCTCCTCCTGGGGGAGCCTGGGACACAAGCCACGGCTACTAGACACGAGAGCCCAGGGCCACCAGGGACCTGGGGCCAAGGGGAGACTCTCTCTTTCTGGGTCTCTCTGGCCTCAAGTTCTCAGGGCGGTGAAGGACCCTTTTCTAGATTCAAGACCCAAGAGACATGACCAGAATTGGCAGGAAAAAAAGAGAAAGTGAGAGAAAATCAAGAGGGGAGAAAAAGTGAATGAAAGAGCAGGAAGGGGGGGGAAGAAAGGAGGGAGAACTCTGCACAGGCAGGGGTAAGTGGGGCCCTGCGCAACCCCAGGGCACTCCCACTGGGTGCCAGTCTGGTCAGCAACCACTCTGCTGTGCCCCAGGCTAACCTCCAGGGTGTCTGGGATGTTACGAACTTGAACCAGAGAAAGGCTCCTGCTGTGTCCAGGGAGACCCGAGCCTCTCCCAGCTCAAGGATCCGCAGCTCTCTCTCAGGACATGGCCAAGGCCCCAGACACCTGGAGCTGTCACAGCCATCCAGACAGCCGCACCTGACCATCACACCGACCATGACCCTCAGCCACAATCGAGCAACACTGACCTCAGCCCCTCCCCCCAAACATGCTAAACGGCACGCAATCCAACTCCGCCCTGCCTGTCACGGACCGGCTGCATCAGACTGTCGGGTGGGAGGTGTGAGGCTGAGGCTGGCCTCGGTCAATCATGGTATCGAATGCTGGTCTCCCCCTTGTCCAAAAAATATTCTAGTAGGGGATTCCACAAAGGCCTGATGATGCTAGGGTAGTTGGGTGGTGACCATCTCAAGCTCGAAAGGAGTCTGGGATTGTAACTGAGACTATCTGCCAAGAAGATCTACACTCTAACAATGGAGACAAGATGCCCGAGGTGCCCCAGGCAAACTTGCCCCCATTTAGGTTGCAGCCCCGACAACAGGGACACGGAGCACCCAGGTGGCGTTCCTTCCAAAAGGGCCACATTTGAATTTTAGTAAATCAGCTCAATATGTTCTAGGACTGTGGGTATTCAATAAAAGAAGTCAGTGAAATCTCCAAACAATAAGCTCATTCAACACAATCTTTTTCCTCCCCCCCCCCACCCTGGGACTTGAATATAGTTAACATGAATAAATCCTGTTGTGTAAAAACCGGGGGAGAAACAAGGAGGTGGAGGGTGGAAGGAAATGGCAGGAGTCCCACTTGGTGGTGGGACAGGAAGGCTAAGGCAGTCCCCAGACCTAAAAGGAGGCCAGCATGCCAAGGTGGCCCCGGGGAGATGGTGTCAACCCTTGGCCGTCCAGGTACAAAAGCACCTGGAATTTCCCCACCTACGCCTGCTCAGTGTCTCCTCTGCAGCCCTCCGTGCTTGCTCTTAAACTAGAAGTGGCCCTCGGGCTGCCCTAAACCTGGCCCTTCCTAGGTGGCCCATCCCTAAGCCAGGCCCGACCGAGTACCAGGGAAGTTTCACTTCCAATATGCACCAAAAGATTATTTCTTGCCTCCCCTCCCATCCCCATGTTCCTGGCACAAAGCTGAGACATTAGAACTGAGGGCTGCACCAGCTACAGTATGATTCTGCAAATCTCCCTGAACACCCCAGAAGGGGTGAAACAGTACTGCCTGGTGGCTTGGACTTATTTGCTATTAAGAGGAGTTACACCTGTGAGCTTCTGTGTAATTCATGGTTGAAAGCGAATATGGGCCCATATGGTCCTCACGCACAGAAGTTCTACAGCCTTCCGACAAGCTGTGCCCAAGGAAGGTGGGAAGACAAATCCAGCACTGAGTCATTCAGCCAAACACAGTTCACCTGAAAAACATGCCAGTTCCACTGGGGCGGGGAGGGAGCTTGATATTTTTTTTTAGTGGAAATCACTGAGATCCTCTGATTCCACTAGGACCACCAGCCTGCTGCCCCTTCATTCTCTTGGGATTCCACATCCCACATCCTGGACTGGTGCAGCCAGGCCTGGTGACTCTGCCCTCGCAGTGCAAGGCTGTCCCCTGCCTGGAAACAGGAAGGCTGATCCCTTGTGCCACGTGGTACTAGGTGCATTATTTTGCTAAATCACGGGTTCTTCAATCAATCCTAGTGAGCTAGGGTAGACAAGCGGGACTGCCAAACACAGAGTCAGCCAGGAAAAATTATGGTGCAGACTCGGGTACTCAATTTCAATTCAATAACTTTATTGGTGGAAAAAAAATTTGCACAAAGACAGCCAAAGTCAATACATTGGATCCATGTGTGTGAAGAAGCAGAGTTCCCAGGGTGGGGACTGGAGCACAGGCTTCAATGTGCTGTGACCCTCCTGGCTCATCGGCTGCCTGGGTTTTAAGAAAACTGTCCTCTAAGTAGACTGAGAGCTTCCACCATCACTCCAGGTGTGCCTAACCGGAAAGTCTGTGCATCTAAGAAGACATCAAGCAGCCTTTTTGTTTTGTACCAAAATTCTTCACCCTCTTCTGCTGCTCCTCCAGATTGCGGCAGGCATGAGCACCCCTAGGTCTCAGGTCCTGTTTACAGCCTGTGATGGCCACCGGTATGCTTAATGGAGTATTTACCTTCGACCATAGCACCGCCAACTACTAGGGTTTGCTTCAAACCCAGCTTTCTGGAGGTATAATGTGCACACGGAAACAAAACAGCCCTGTTACCTGCACAGTTCTGAGTTTCCATAAAAACCCGGGGCTCTGTGACCACTACCACCGTGAAGATTTGAAAAATAAAGATTTCCATCATTCCAAAAGTTTCCCTCGTGCCCCTTCGCGGCCAACCCCGTCCTCCAGCCTCAGCTCAGCCACTGCTGACCTGGGTTCTTCCCCTGTGGTTTGGCTTTTCCCAAAAGGTCACATAAATGGAACCACGCAGTGTATAGACTTTTGAGTCTGGCTTTTTGTCACTTAACATACTGGTGGGTATCACTCGTGGTTAGTTACCACCTGCTCGTGTCTATGTGTTGTTGGGCTTTGTGCTTTCTTGTCAAAAGAGATGAAATGATTGGCTCCAGTTCACCTTGGCTGTGGAGAAACCAAATTCTTGATCTAGGGCCTTTTAATAAAACAGGCCTGGGAATACGGTGGCCAAACATCTCTGCCCAGGACTGTCAGTGGGAAAACCAGGCAAGCCTAGGGCAAACCAGGATGGTCCACTGCCCTCCTGAGAAAAGCCACCTCTGAGATTCCTGCTGGGGAGCTGCAGGTTGCTCTCGCTGAGCTCCCAGCTGATGCTCCTTTGACACCCCTCACTCAGTTTAATTGCCAGCACAAGGCTGACTTGCACTGTGTACAGGGAGGTGGGGGGGGGGGGGGGGGGCGCGCCAAGCCCCTGTACAGAGCTTAGCTCTCCAGCTCTACCAGGCCTGCAGCTGTCTTTGAAGTCCCTGGGAGAGGCTCAAGGAAGTGAGGAGAGAACCAGGGGTCTGCTTAGCAAACAGCAGAGCTTCTGTTCCTGTCAGCGCCCCCCCCCAACTCCTCCCTAATATGTAACAGCCACAGAGACCCTGGGTTCACTCTCTTTTACACCAGTCTGGTGCAACGTGTGCCGGGCTCCTACATTTTCTACACTTTCTTCCTACTCCTCCCTCTCAATGGGGTTTTTGGTTGGTTTGTTTGGAGGCTAACGAGGGAGAAGAGCCAAATGACAGAAAATTAGTGAAGAGCTTGAAGTTCTTGTTAGACTGTCAGGCTCTCTCCTACACAACCATCCTGAGACATCAGAGGAAAGGCAGGCAGGGCCAGGATGGGGGTCTGCACGTAAGGCTTGAGAACGAGTACTTCCTCGCCTCTCCCCTCCCCAGCTGACATCGAGAGAAGGGGAATAACATGCAGATATGGTCTCTGAGAAGCTAGGTTGGCTGGGAGCAGGCTGAGCATCCCCAACTCAGCTCCCAGTAGCTTTGAAAAGCACGTGATGGCCACAGCTGGTGCCCAAGGCAACTGTGAGGACCCCTGCCCCCAAGAAGACAGAAACGGGAGGGGTTAGAACCATGTCCCAGAGGTTTCAGTGCACCTGCTTCCCTGAATTAACATTGTCTTTTCTCATAGTATATTCCAGTAGCTCTTGGAAGGTATTCCGCCAGGCAACCAGTGATGCAGGTTAGTAATCATTATCCTCATTTGTACGGATGAGGAAACAAACTCAGAGACATTAATTGACTTGCCCAAGGTCGCACAGCAAGTTAGTGGCAAAGGCTGGGTTAGAACCCCGAGCCCCGGATTGCCCAGGCCCGGCACTCAGCTCCATGAGGTCCCTCAGTCTTCCACCCAGAGCCTGGGCACGGCCAGGTCTGTGCCCTCGGGAGCCCTGGAGGCCAGGTGCGCTGCTGCAGAGGGCACAGACAGGCTCATACTCACAAGCAGAAACCTGCAGGATCCTTCTCTGTACCATCAGACAGCAACACCCCTGTGCTGGAACAGACAGAAATAAGGCTCAAGTCGGGAAGGCGCAGGGCAGCCGCTGCAAGCTCGCATCTCCGTTTCTGAATGTGGGTTGGAAACTACACTTCATTTCCCTCTGCTCTCGAGGGCCAGAGCATGTCACCACTGCCTGGAATTCCTTCCTTCCTTCCCCAGTCACAGCCCAGGGGCTAGGGGGAAGGACACTTGGAGGAGAAAGACAAGATTCCTGCCTTGAAGGAGCTCAGTCTAACAGGGGAAACAGACATGTTATACATATAAGACAATGTGGCATTAATTCAACAAATACTTGTTAAATACCTACAATGTGACAAGCACCGATAAGGCTCTACCTAATAGTGAGAGAACACAGGGAAACTCAGGGGAGGCTTCCTGGAAGAGGAGGCATGAGGGCTTGTTCCTGAAGACTGAAGAGATAAGGAATGGGTCTGAAATGGCTGTGAGCACTACTTCTTAAACAAGTCCTGCTGTTACTAGGAATTCTACCCTTTAGAGACTCAAATGTCAGGGATAGTATATCCTGTTTCAGACTTTCTGAGTTCCAATTTCTTCAGGCCTCAGTTGGTCTGTCTCTCAGATGGGAGTTTTCCAAAAGGTGGTGGTGGCACCACTAACCATCTCTGGAGACATTGCCATACAAAAGTCCTTGAGAGGCAAATTCCCAACATGGCCGATGGCATTTTCTTTCCCACTAAGTCTGCTGCTGCTCTCAACAGGAAGTTGGCTTTATTTATAAGAATCACCATTCTAAACTGACCTTTGCTGGGCTACCCACACTCCCTCCCTTATTCCCCTCTCCACCTCAAGACCGCCCCCTCCCTGGAAAGATTCCTCAGTGACCACAGAGCAACCAGCAAGCACCAAGTACTCAGAGAGTCAACCAGGCAAACACTGGAGGCTGTTTTCTAGGTGGGGAAACTGAGGCCTGGAGAGCTCAGGGACTGGCCCAAGGAAACAGAACACGTGGTTCTCTTGGTTCCTAAGCTTCATTGCACTTGACTGCTTCTCCCCACCCCCTATCGGCTCAGCCTGGGCTCTGGGCAGACATGCCATCCTCCTCTGGCTTGGGGAAAAGCCTCCCTTCTCTGAATGACATAAGTCTTTAGAGAAACATTTCCCATCATTAAAGGGATTTGGAAGAAAACTGGCACAGCTGCCTAAGCTTTGAAGCTCCTTGGCCCCTCCTGGCCCTTTAATTGTGCTGGGAACCAGCCCAGTTCCCAGAGCTCCTACCTCTTCAGAAGAGGGGAAGGGCTCAAAGCAGAATCCCCCCACCCTGCCTGGTCATTCAGCACCAAAGGTGACCTCTCCATAGTTCTGTCTCTGCCAAAGCATTAAGGGCTCCCACACAAAGAGCTTCAAAGTCAGAAGAGCTCAAGGTCAAATACAAGCATGAGCAAACCCTGAGCTTAGGATCCTGAAGTATTACGTCTGAGATTGTTTTCAAGCAGTGTTCCCACAGCCTTGTAAAGCCTATAATTGCTTAAGGTGAATTATGTTTGATTTCTGTGAGTATCACAAGATTTGGTTGAAACACACCATGTGAGTATTGGTGGGGTGGGGGATCCATTTCACCCCCCACTTGCTTTAATTTTCCAGGTGAGAAGTTGTGTAATTACTTATCTTTTTTTTCCGGTGCTTCTCAACTCTGGTTACACATTAAAATCACCTGGACACCTTTATGAACGACAATGCCAAAGCTGCACTCTTAGACCAATTAACTCAGAATGTCTCAGGTGGGGCCTGTATATCCATGTTGTTTACAGCGCCCCTTCGAGCCCCAGGTGTGGCTAAGGTTAAGCACCACTAGAACCTCAACGGAGAAAACCTTGGGCTCTTAGGCATGGAAATAGACCAGAACAGAGGATTCCTCTGAAGGTAAAATGAATATTATTAACCAGCCCATCTCTCTTAATTGGTTTTTTCTTTTTTGGACCTTCCTGACCACAGATTTCAGGAGTCCCATATAAGCTTTCAAGTATTTTTACTGGCTTGCCTCTCTCTACCTTGCCATATCCTAAATAGTGCCCTCTCCTGGGAGTCAGGTGATTCAACTCAGAAACAAAAACCACACAGGAGAATGGTTACACTCATACCCACGGTGACCCAAATTCAAGTGACTATCTCTAGGGTGCCTGTTGGGATCCAAGTGTGATGCAATTTCAGGAAGCTTTGGCATGGACGTTCCAAGTGCGAGCCCCAGCAGGTCAGTCACTTTTGGCCCTAGACACACTCGCCAGCTGGAAGAGTGGTAGGAACCAGAATCCTTGACCACATGGTGAGTTCAGCCAATGGGCTCAGGCAGCCATGCAAGGATGCCCTTAGGAGAGTCACATGTAAACATGCAAGGGCAGGAACCTTTCCAAGGCTCCCCACAGAACTCGGCACTGCTTATACCACACCACAGAGACTCACATACAAGATGTAACAACTCTCCCATCACTTTAAAAAATATATATTTTTTATTGTTAGGGAGGGAGGAAGAGGGAGAGAAACATCAATGTGTGGTTGCCTCTCACGTGTCCCCCACTGGAGACCTGGCCCGCAACCCAGGCATGTGCCCTGACTGGGAATCGAACTGGCCGCCCTTTGGTTTGCAGGCCAGCCCTCAACCCACTGAGCCACACCAGCCAGAGCTCTGCCATCACTTTTAATGACAGCTCTCATAAAAGCTCTGTCTCTCTGGGAAGACACCCCACCCTTGTTTTTGCTCGAGAAGCCATGGCTGTCTAGCAGAAGAGCTTAGAATGAATAGGGACAAAGTCTGGAAATATTTCTGCACTAGACATAGGGTGATAGTCCCTGCATTCTTTAGCTCCAGGCATGTCTTCACCTCCTACCAAACAATGGAAAATCAAGCCAGAGCCTACAAAGGAGAGCTAGTTTTGGAGGGTGTACAGTATGTAACATGCTGGGGAACATGGCAAATAACTTCTCCTACATCAATTGCTTGGTAAGATTTACAAATTAGAGGAAACATTTTGAGAATCTGGAGACAGTGATGAAGCATTCTCCTTATGTGGGAGAGGAGAGAGTTCAAAATTGGGAATTAGGAACATAGAATGAGGCGCCGAAATAACAAATTTTAAAAACACTATCACCAATAAGAATTCTTCTTACGTACGTCTGAGAGCCAGAGCATATCTTGCTTTTTTTAACTCTGTTGAAAACACTAAACCTCATCCCATAATTACTCAAGCTTACCTTGAAAAGGGGCAGGGCCTCAATCTGTGACAAGCAGGAAGACTGGAAGATTCTAGGCTGATTAGCTGAAGATTGGGCCCAACATGCTTTATTTTGCACAGACCAACATTTTAATTCGGTGAGTGTTCAAAGCACAGCTCATCTGCTTCTCTAGAGAATGGGGAATTTTATAAGGAGGTTCGGGGAACCCCCAAATTCCTCAGCCGAAAGGTAGAGGAAACACACTGGTAGCATTCATCCATGAGACTTGATCTTTCCCGAGAGTCTAACAGTAAAAGATGAGCCCGATTAGCCTCTGCAATTCACATAATTCTCAAATGCATCTGCTTATCACTCTGTGTCCGATTTATGGCAAAATGATGAGGCAGAGACATGTGTTACAAAAACCTCAACACTCAGAACTGGAAATGAAGTTTCCTTCAGTTGGCAAAGTGCCCCTAATGTCCAGGGTAGGAGGATTTTAAGTTCTCAAGAGGAAAAGATAAGGAAGAAGCCTTTCTCAGGTCAAGGGCCAAGTCAAAAACTATTAATACAAAACCCTTCTGATAAGAACTGGGCACTGGGAAAGCAGACCCCAAATTCGCCCTAACTTAGAAAGATTTGAGAAAGTAGCTTGCAATCTGGACCTAACCTGGAGCTACCACAATTCAGGAATGGCAGCCCCTGAGCTGGAAGGGACGCCAGGGGCCAACACCTCCTATCCCGAGGGCAATTCAAGTCCTGAATGCCCTGTGCGGGTCCCTCCCAAAGGGCAGAGAGGACAGAATCAGGGAGGGAGCAGCAAACTGCCCTTTCATAAGGAGAGGCACTGAAGCTTCCTCCAGTCTCTGAGATTACTTAAGGGCGCATTCAGTGACGCAGGCACAAAAATGACTTGATCTCAACAGCATTTGAAACAAAACCCCCACCCATTTAGAAACGTGTGAGAGGCTCCAGGGACGGTTCACAGAAAGACACAGAAGGTTGCCAACTAATTTAAACCTGTAACCCCAGCTGGCTTCCCTGCTCCTGAAAAGCCCTTTCCTTCACACCTGAAGCCCTGCCTAGAATTTAGGTATTTCGCCCTCAACTGTAATCAGGTGACTCAGATGAGAAAGAACAGAGGGAAAATCAAGAGGCTCGGCTAGTTTAGGGAACTGAAGCCGATCCCTAAAGTTTCCTTACTGTCAGTTTCTGAAAACAAACTACTGGCAGTGAGATTTCCTGGGAATCTGAGCATTCGCCTTTCTTACTCTCTCCCCGGGGAAAATAAATATAGTAACGGTATTTCCTCTGTCAGGTTTGGCAGCGACGAGTCCAGGACAAGAAAGTGCAAGAGGCTTTTCCAAAAGAAAGGGGGGTAGAAGGCGCCCGCAGCGTCCCGTTTGAGGGGCAGCTCTTGAAACTCCTTTTCCCAAAGGTCTGCGATCCGAGGCTTCCAGACTCCAGCCCCGGGGCTCCGAGCACGGGTGCGAGCTGAGCAACCGGGCATAATCCGGGTCGGCCCGCCCACCAGGGTTTGACCGAGATCGCCGGCCCAGGCCAGACCCAAAACTTGCCCAGCTGCTCACTGGGCTAAGCCCTGGGCTCCGGGCGCCTCCACGGGCTCCACCTGCGGGGCACGCGATTCGTCCCCCCATCCCTGCACCCCTCCAATAGGGGAGGGGTGCAGGGAGAGGGGGAGAGAAGGGCTCAGAGAGGGAAGGTTACAGGAGCAGCGGGACGACTAGGGCTGCCCGATCTAGGTGGGAGCGGGGCTGCGCGCCCACCCCACCGCCAAAGCGCATCCTCGCGCAGGCTCTATCCCGGGGTCTACAGGAAGCCTTCCACTCCCGCTGGTGTCCGGGCGAAACGATCCAATAACTCGCCCCTTTGCCCCGAAGCCGCCCCTCACGGTTCCGACCTCACTCTGGACCTCCTCGGGCCCCAGCATCGTTCCGGGACGGCCGGGGATTGGGTGGGGGGATGGGTCGCCAAGCGCACTCTCTTCTCCAACAGGTGAGAGTCTCCACCACGCTGACCCCAGCCCTCCGCGCCCTGGGAAAATCAAAGGGTCCGGGCCACAGGCACCACCTAGGAGCTCACTTACCCACCCGCGACGAAGCTGTGGCCCCGGTCTTTGGTCCCGGTCTGGGCTGAGCGGGGCAGGCGGCTGTGCTCACCTGAGTCCCAGCGGGATGTGAGGCGCACGAGGTGACGGCCGTGCTATCCCTAACTATTCTGGGCGCTTTGCCGGGCAGGGAGAAAGTGGGTGCACGCGGCGGGAACCCGTGCCCTTACCTTTGTACCGCTCCATCGGGGCCTCGGCTTGCGCTCCTTGCCGCCCGGCTCCGGCGCTGCGCTCTCAGCGCACAGCTCTGCGCCGGGGGCGCCGCGCTGGCCCCTCCCCGTGATGTCACGCTCGCGGCCGGACCTCCAGGAGCCGCTGCTGCTCTCGGGGCCCTGGGACCTGGTCCGCGCCCGGCGTGCCGCCCCCACCGGCGAACTGCCACCACACAAATCCGTGCGCACCCGGGCTCGCTCCCTCCCCCGCCCCTTGGCAGCGCCTTCACGTTCGGGCCCCTGCGGCGGCGGGAGGGAACTAGACCGGGACTTGCCCACACCCTAAGGGGAGGCTCTGGGGAGCGGCCAGCTCTGGCGGGCCTACAAGAGCTGTTCTTCCAGCTGCAGGGATGCCAACCCACTGCTCGGAGGAGGAGACTGAGGCTGAGCCGGGAGGCGGAGATGTGCCTAGAGCGCCTCCCGCTTGAACCCCAGGCCAGCGCGCTTCTGCCCTTGGTCTTCCTTGAGGGGAGGCCAGGGGAAAAGGTGGGCACAGCGGAGCCCTGCCCCCGCGCTTACCCCAATTCTTTGGGAATCATTCCCACCCTCTTGTAACCTCTCCCTCGCACACAGAGGGGATGTGAAACGTCTACTAAATGCCCAGGTTCCCCGGGCGCCATCGTCCCAGGCTCTCCTGAGAGGGGTTAGAATTTCTAGTGCCTCCTGGTCAAGTCCAACAGCTCCGGTTCCTGGGCGGCGCAGCACCCGACAGCCCCGCGGGGTGGCAATACGTAGGGAGCTCAGCCGTGCCCCTAACTCCACCCCACGCCGCTGCCACCCAACGCCATATTCTGTCCATCTTTTGCCATCTGCCCCTCCAGCGTCTCAAGATGGCCAAGTCCCCTCCATCTGCCGCCAAAGGAAACCCAGGTTTTCCTTTAAACTTTTCCCTTTTCATTTTTAACTCAATCATGGTTTGTGCAGGATTGTTCAACAAGTCTCCCCCAACTTCCTTGAAGGAATAGTTAAGGGAGATTTGTTGTTTTTGCTGCTGTTTTCCAAAAGCCTTCTTCATTCTTCTTGGAACAGCGGATTTAGCCCTGATGTTGGGAGACCTTTGCCCTAGCAGTCATAGAAATATTTCTCTTTGTTATTGTTAGCAGCTAACATCCAGGGCACCCTCCCCACCAACCAGGCATGGTGCTAAGGCCCCAATGTGGAATGCCTTTAATTTTCCGGACACTCCTGGGATGCGGAGACTATTATTACTCTAGCATCTAGTTGAAGAACCTAGGGTTTACAGACGTGAAACAACTTGCCCAAAGTCACACAGCTGGCAAAGAACAGAGCAGGCACTAAATCCAGGTCTGCTGCTTCCCCAGCTCTCCTGGGGTTCACAGGAAGTGCCAGGCTGCCGGTTCCTGCCTGTGGAGCAAGCAGACCAGTGACCAGTGACAACACAGCCAGGGAGGTGCTCTGATAGGACTGAAGCTCGAGGGAGCCCCGAACCAGGCTGGAGGAGCCCCTAAGTCTTCTTTCTAGAAGAGGCAATGGCTGAGCTGAGTGTTAAAACCTGAGTGAGAACTGGTGAGGGGGGCGGTGGTGTGAGTGTAGCCCTCCAAGCAGAAAGGACAGCAGGGTCAATGGCAGAGAGGTAAATCATTTCAGGGCCAAACATTCCTGTGTTTCTGAAGCCAAAAGGGAGAAGCCAGGAGTAGAGGCAGCGAGGCTGGAGAGGTGGGCTCCGCCCTGCTCAAGAGCCCGGAACGCAGAGGGAGCGACTTGAAAGCCAAGGGGATTGGGCAGCATTGAAAAAGGAGCTGCCTCAGGGCTCTCAAAGAGGCAGAGTGGAGGGTGGAGTTAAGGAGGCAGTGACACCAGCCCCAGGAGAGGTTGCTGGCATGGTGGCATCCCAGATGGGGAAGAGAGAACTCAGGGCAGAAACATGCGGGAAGTTCAATGCCAAGGCTCTGCCTGAGTGCAGAATGTGAGCGACAAGGAAGAGCGGAGGTTGACCCTGCAGTTTGCAGCAGCCTGGGTGACTGAGGGGAGAGTATCACCACCACCCATAGGCTCAGACGGTCCTCAGATATTACTTGAGGCCTTGTTAGGCGTCAAGTGTCACCAGGTAGGGTTCACAGGGCATGAGCAAGGCCCTGCTCTCAAGGGACAGCTGTGGGAGTTAGGTGGGGCCGTGGGAACAGCAAACAGAAAAGAGGTGAACATCCCTGAGTTGGACACAGAGACTTGGGAGCAGGTTGGGATGCTTAGGGAGAAAGAGAAGGGCCCATGGCGCCTCCAAGGGGTTAGAGCCCTGTACGTTATTTCATTTAATTCTCTGCCACTCTTCCCAGTGGGTAGGGCTGGTGAGGGTTCAAGAAGTAGAAAAAGTGGAGGGCGTGGCTCGAGGGCTTTCAGATCAGGACTCAGAGGGCAGGAGACAGTGTGGAGGGGACCTCTTGCAAGCAGGGACCGTGGAACCAGGCCAACACAGAGGTAGCTCTTGTAGTTTTGTGTTTTCTTTTCCTCTCTCCTCCCCCTCCCTCCCTTTCCTCATCTTGCCAGTGGCCCCACATAGTGCCCACACTCCAATCTAGTGTCCCTGAGATCACTTATCAATGCATCTCCAGTTTCCTTTCAAATTCTCAGAATCTGACTGTGCAGCCTCAAGTCTGGTGACTGGTCACTCTTGACCAGATCCCAGTTCTGTCAGTGAGCAGGGGCCAGCAGGGTGAGGTTACTCAGAAGGTCCAGCCCCACTCAGCTGGGGCTTTGTTTGAGCTGACCCTTTCAGAAAGGGCAAGGGCAGGGCTGGCTCTGACTGAGGTCTGAGCTCCTTGCTAAGAGCAAAAGGTAGGGATTAAATGATCTCCATCCAAGTGATCTCTCCTGCAGAACTAGAACTCAAAAATCAGGTTTCCTGATTCTGAACCCTGTGCTTTGACACACGGCTCAGTTCCGGCTTTCCTGGGGCTCTAGCTGGACAGGGCTGTACCCTAGCGTGTCCTCTGGTGGCCATCTCTGTAAGCACTTCCTGGAGCTGCACCCCCTCCCAGGTTGAAGGAGAGGCTCCTATCTCTATCCTTTCTGATCCTCTTCCATTTCCTGCACTGGCTCCAGCCCTTTAATTGCTTCTTCCTAAATCCTCTCTAGTTTACTGATGGAGATTTGGCAAATCCCAGAGCCTCTAGACAAACAAAAGTCAATCAGAAATGTGGGCAGAGTAAATTTAAAATGGGATTTTGCTGCCCTGTCCAAGACGGAAACCAAAATGCGACTTAAAACCATCAGGAGGAATCCTTGGCCTCTAGAAAGCTCAGCACTGCTCCCCCCACCCCATTCCCCAAACCTGGGTGCTGTTTAATCCTGTGTCTTTAATTCCTTTGCAATTTCCACCAAGGGTGGCTTACACTCAGATTCTACCTCGTCGAATGTCCGGCCTCTGGGATCTGGTTTTGAACTCGTTCTCAAGCTTCGGAGGGGATGACTGACCCCAACCCAGACCCACAGGCCCCGGAAATGGGCTGCTCTGCTGCAGACGGTCCTGAAACCGAACTGAGCACCCCCACTTTGTGGTCTAGATGGTGGGTGTTTCTACCAAGCTCAGGGGCGTGGGGTGCGTTGGCCCTCTGGCTGTGTGGGTGAAGGTGTCAGGACCCACAACAGTGAACTCCAGAAGGCTTCAGTCTCCAGTAATTCTGAATAGGTTCTTAGCACCAGGGAGGGGTTTTCAACCACAAGGGAGTTTCTCCAGCTGACTCAGCGAGAAAGGGCTCCCACTGAGAGGCAGTTGCTTGACAAACTTTATCTCTTAAATTTCATCTCTTAATCTCTTCAGTCCAAGCAGCCAGCAGATAACCCTTTCCCCTCATTTCACTCATGGGGACCTTGCTTAGTAGCTTGCCGGAGGTTACGGCTGTGCAGATCAAGCCATGGGAGGGACACTCGGACCTGACATCCCAGCCAGCCTCTCTTTTGTAAATATGTTTTGTCAAAGCCACCCCCACAACTATTCTCTCCTTCATCTCTGCTCACTGCCCAGCAGCTGGCTCCAAAGCCACCCCTTCAAAGGACAGCCCTCCCCATCCCAGCCCTCCCCCCCCCAACATCCTCTGCTTCCTCCATGGCATGATGCTACTCTGTGCTCCAGGCTGTCGGTGGTCCATAGACCTCTGTGTGGTGTTGAGTTAATCCTCTGTTCAATACTGTATTTAATATGGCACCCAGCACAGGGTGGGTGCTCCTTCATGCCTATTGAATGAATAAATGAATGACTTTTCCGTTTCTTTCTCTCTCACACACACACAATGTCTTTGCTGGTTTGGGTCGATGAAACAAATAATTCCTGAAGAACATATGAGGCCTGGCTGGGCGGGGGGTCGAATGAAACAGAAGTTGGCATTTGAACCAAGCCTTGAAGGGCTGCATTAATTCTTTTTTTGTTGTGATAAAATACACACAACACAACATTGACCATTAACCATTTTCAGTGCTCAGGTCAGCTGCGTTGAGTGCATGCATGTGGTTGGGCCGTCGCCACCACCATCCGTCTCCAGAACTTGTTCATCCTGCCAGACAGACGCTCTGCGCCCATTAAATAACGAGTCCCCACTCTCCCCTCCTCCTAGCCCCTAGCGACTACTTTCTGCTTCTGTGAACTTGACTACTCATATAAGTGGAATCATACAATATGTGTCCTTCTGTGTCTGGCTTATTTTACTTAGCATTAATGTCTTCGAAGTTCACCCATGCTGTAGCATGTGTTAGAATTCCATCCCCATTTAAGGCTGAGTAATATTCCATTGTGCGTATTTACCACATTTTATTTATCCATTCATCTGTCAGTGGGCATTTGGGTTATTTCCATCTTTTGCGTATTGGGAATAATGCTGTCATGAGCACCGATGTTGAAATGTCTGTTCAAGTCGCTGCTTTCAGTTGTTTTGGGTGCATAACAATGACGGTGACTGCTGGCTTTTATGGTAATTCTATGTTTAGCTGTCCGAGGAATGGCCAAAAATGTTTTACACGGTGGGTCCGCCGTTTTACATTCCCACCTGCATTGCACGAGGGTTCCAATTCCTCTGCAGTCTCACCAACACTCGTTATTTTCTTTCAAAAAACTAAACCCATCCCAGTGGGTTTACTTCCTTTTTTAGGACTCTGAAGTCAATATGGCATAAAGTTGACATTTCCTAAATATGAGTGGTTGCTACATGAGTGTTTTTATGTTATGCAGTGAGGACCACTGGCTAGAGCCCAGTCCTGTCTGTTTGGGGAAACTGAGGCCTGAAATCTCCAAGTCTGATGTGCTCCTTAAGTACCCAGGGGACTAAGCCTCTCAGCCGGCTGTTGGAAATACTCCAGAATTTTAAAACCTAAGACTGTTTGGCCTAATGAAAGAAAGAAAACCAAGGCTGAGAGAATAGGAGAGTAGATGGAGGAGCGGGGCAAGTGAGGCAGCTACAGGAGGGGGATCCCTGGGCGTCTCCCCACGCTGGGCTCTGTGCCAGGGTCTACAGCAGGTGACAATGGAGAAAAGCAACATTGACATTATTCTCTGGATGTTCTGGTACCCTTACCTGCACATGTCCCCAGACACAGCAGAACAGTGGAGGGTTACAGGCCTACAGACTGGGGTGAATAAGGCTGTTTTCAGCTGTACCTCTAGGAAATTTTCAGCTTAGAAAAACACTCCTAGTCTACTTTGGTCAATATTCCTATAGTGACTTAGTTTATGTAAAAGGGCTATTTATTTTTATGAAGTTCCTTTAAAATACTCCTGTGAGGTAGAGTAAGTGAAAGGTAACTCTTTGAGGACCTTCGTAATTATTGATCAGAGTCCAAGAACATCGGTTTCGGAAGTTGTGGACATGGGACCCCTCATTGCACACAGAGAGGTCAGGGATTTCAGGAGCACATGCACTTGCCCAGGTCATGCCGCTGTAGGTCAGGGGCTCCTTTGGGCCTCCTCTCTGGGGCCTGAGTGTCCTGGGCCTTCCGGGTCCCTGGACCATAGGTGGGCAGGGCTGCTGGGTTCCCTCACTCTATGTACCAAGGCTGCACTCTTTCTCAAAGCTCTGCAGTGCTGGCTGGGTCCCACCCGTTGTCTTCTGCTCTGGTAAAGTGCACTGGATGCTTTGATAAAACACATATCCCCCCTCCAGATTCTTGTGTGACTCCCCCGCTATCCAGAGAGATGAAGGATTGACCCTCCCTCATTGCCTGAAATCACATATCCACTCTGAGTTACAGGTAGGATTCCCAAACTCTCCGTTGCGTCTTCTCTCTAGAAAGTTGGGGTTAGGGAGCTAAAGGACAAATTCTCCAGGCATCTTCCTACTGAGATCAGAGATTCTATAACTTGGGGGGCAAATGTATCCTTGTGCAGTCTTTTTTGTTTGTTTGTTTGTTCCCATTTTATCTTTGCCTAACCCATTCCCTGGTCCACCTCTAGGCCCTTTGCCTCCCACTTCCTGCTGCAACTCCCAACCCATCAATGTAGAACACCTCAGAACTGTTGGGAAACTTGGAATCCACAGGGAGTCCAACTGCGTGACCTGATATTAAGGGTTCAGGAATCCAGAGAGGCCAGCACCTGCCCCAGGGGACCAGCAGCTGGCAGTGGCATCAGCGGCCAGACACAGTCTCCAGCGAGAGCTCTTCTTCCATCCATTTCTCCTCCAGCTGTCCTTCCCCCCTGGGGAGTCCTGACCCCATGTCATCCTGAGTAAGTCACACTGCACTGCTGAAGTTTGCCTGATGTCTGGAGTCTAGGTGGGCAGCTGCCAGGGCCTTGATCTTGAATTCACTTCCTTGATTGTTTCTGCTGACTCTTCCTGTGATTGATGAGATAGTTACTTTTCAGATGGGCTCAGGCAGATATGCAGCCAGACCAGAAATGGCAGCCCCACAGGTTCCTCAGCCACCAGACAAGGAGAGCTCGATGACAGGAACCATTCATTCATTCATTCCTGGAGGCAGAGAGCACTTCCGGCTTTTCCCTTCCCGGGACACCCTTCCCTGCTGGGAAGGGAAGACCTCCCAGTTGGTCCGTTGGACCCAGCCCCGGGGGTCTTCCTCCTCCATCGAGTCTTCCTAGGACATCTTTGACTCCAAGGGATTGAAGGATTGAAAGGGTTCTTGAGATCCTGTCACACTTTTTTCCAAATTTCATTTCTTGTTTAATGACAGAAAATGATGGCGATCTTTTAGGTCTTATCTCTTCAAATAAAACATAAGGTCATGGGAGCAGGAACTCAGTTTAGGCCCCTTGGTGGCCAGTCAGGGCTGGCTAACCTTGTGTTTGGGTTTGTGGACTTGTGGGTCCCCAGCACCTGCAGCCACTCATGCTGAGTGACTGCTTCTCTGCCACAGGTGCTTCCGCAGTGCTGAGCTGCCTATGAGCTCGCTCCCCAAGGCCCAACAGGATTACCTGGCCCTGCACCATGTCAGGGCAGCTCAGCCTCTTCACCCCACTCCCTTGAACACGGCTGCATCTATCCTCTCATTCCTGGGGGGTGGACACACCTGCTACGACTTCTTTCAGTTCCTTGGGGCACTCTTCTCGGACCCCCTTCCAGTGGTTGGATGGATGGAGTGGAATTTTAATTCACCTTTTCCCCAAGTCATTGATTGGGGTCAGGGTGGAAACTGGAAGAAATTATTCAGGGACTGGCCCAGGCTTGTAGAAACAAGATGTTATTGGTACCCAAGAAGAAGTGGGTGGGCACTGTCGGGGCCCTGGCTCAAGCAGCCCCTGGGCAGGCAGGAGTGGAGGGGAAGGTCATCTGGAGGGTGCAGGTACATCTCTACAGCCCTGAACCGAGAGCCTTCCCCAGCAGGTCCTGCGGGTTCTTTCCAGCTCTCTGATCTGCCAACCCCTTAGACGCTCAGCAAGTTTTCCCTTTAAAAGCGCCAACTGAGTTCACAGCCCCAGTTTCCAGTGGGAAACGGAGGTGCTGAGAGATGGAGTGGGTGACCTGGAGCCCCATGAACAGCAGTGGCAGCAGCCATTGTGTGGAGGGCAAATGGGGTCTCCACCGTCTCCTCCCAGCAGGAAAATGCTGCCGCCTCTGGCCAAGGTCCCTGGTGCTGTTCTGCTCAAAGACAGCCTTTCCAGGGCCCTACAAATAGCTCGTCACCATGCAGATAGTCTCCACACAGCACATGTCCACAAGCCATCCATGAAAGAATGGGGCACTCTCTATGGGAGTGACCGCACCCCTGAGGGGGCAATAATCATGCATACAGGGGGTAAACACATACACACACACACACACACACACACACACACACACACCCCTGTAGGTACATTATATAAACAAGCACACAGTGCATCTGTGGCATTAACATTTCATGGGGGAGTAAGATCCTGGCCGCCCATTACCTGTGTGGGTTTTTCCCCGAACAATTCCCCAACACCAGCTGTGGGTCTTACCATTCAACTCAGTTCTGACACTCTCTACCTGGAGATAGTGTCAGATCCCACAGGTTTGGAGCTCAGTCCTACAGGACACGACTGCCCACCCCACCCCACCCCAGATGCCAATCACAAGTCCAGGTTATATCACCTGTGCTTCTGACCTACTGGCTATAGATCAGCTTCCAATGCCCTCTTCCTCGGGTTTGATTAATTTGTCAGAGTAGCTCACAGAACTCAAAACATTTCACTTACTAGATTGTGGGCTTATTATAAAAGGGCCTAACTCAAGGACAGCCAGAAGCAAGAGAGGCCCAGGGCCAGTTATGGAGAAAGGACGCGGAGCTTCCATGCCAACTCTGAGCACAGTGCTCTCTCCAAATCTCCAGTGTTCACCAACCCGGAAGCTCTCCAAGTCCTCTCCTCTTGGGGTTTTTGGAGGATTTATTACGTAGGCACAATTGATCAAATCATTGGCCTTTGTGATTGATCCAACCTCCCTCCCCTCTTTCCTTCCGAGAGATCAGGGGGTGGGATAGAAAGTTTTAATTCTCCAATCAAACCGTTGCTTCCCTTGGCAACCAACCTCCAAAGTCTGGGGTATCCAAAAGTCATCCATTAACATAAATTCAGGTGGGATTGAAGGGGGTTTGTTATGAATATCAAGACACCTGTATTGCTCTCATCATTTGGAAAATTCCAAGGGTTTTAGGAGCTCTGCTCCAGAAAAGGGGTGAAGACCAAATGTATATTCATTATAAATTACAATATCACGGGATAAAATGTCTGAAAAGGCTCCTAGAGGGAGGTGATAGTGAAAAAGTTAAGAAACATCGGAATATAGATTCTGGTTAGACGCTCCCCTCACCTCTTTCTAGCTGGGTCACCTTGGGCAACTTACTTAACCTTTCTGTACCTCGGTTTCCACCCCCGTCAAAGGGGAAAAAAAAGTTATACTTGCCCCATAGGTTGTTGTGAGGATTGCATGACGCACATAAAGAACTGAACTTGGCGTCTGGTACATAAGTTCA
This sequence comes from Macrotus californicus, assembly GCA_007922815.1. Taxonomy (NCBI): domain Eukaryota; kingdom Metazoa; phylum Chordata; class Mammalia; order Chiroptera; family Phyllostomidae; genus Macrotus; species Macrotus californicus. Next base: position 93,238 of record VMDR010000437.1, on the reverse strand, counting down.
CAGCAGATGTTAGATGCCGTGATTGTCAAGATGGCTGAGCGTGAAGAAGTCGCTCCAGCAGTTACTATACGCAGCAGGGTTCTCCTCGGTGCCCAGGACTGGAGCTGGTGCTGTCATTTCAACCACCCACCCACTCAGGTCTCCACCTTCCACTTCTCTGTGTGTCTGATGCTGAGCACGGTGCCAGGTGCTTTGTTGAGTAAGAAATTGCACAAAGCCCTAGAAGATTTCCAGCCTCAAAGGGGAAACGAGAACTCTGCTGTCATTGGCAAAAGAGCCCACCCAGTCTAGCGCTTTGTGAACATTAATGTGTGTAGGACTCACCTGGGGCTCTGGTTAACATTCAGATTTGGATTCAGGTGGTCTGGGGTAGGACTGGAGACTCTGCATTTCTGACAAGCTCCCAGGCAATGCTGATGGCGCTGGTCCCAGATCACAAATGGAGGAGCCAAGTATGAAGGACGCTGCCCTTCCCCAGCTAGCCAATCTGAGGAAATGGTGTTTCCCGTCTCTGCAGATGGCTGCACCTTCTTTCGACATCTGATGGGGCCCACAAAAAAATGCCTAGAAAATTCCACGCTGGTAAATTCTGGAATAAAATCTGCAAGGTGAGACTGCCTGGGGTCATGACGGGTCTCTGAGTCTTTTGAACACTGTGTCACAAGGAGCTCCCTTCAGGGCTCCTGATGGATGGATCACAGGGTTGTATTTGTTTTTCTTTCATGATCAAAATACTTGAGGGGGAGGGAGGCCGAAGGACCAAGATGGGCGGAGAGAGAGGAGAATCACTGTGAGGCGGCTGCCCAGCTGCCTTTCGGAACCAGCCTCACGGAGCCACAATTTTTTCTGGCAGAAACAACTGAGAGAATGTAAATAGGACTCGTTCATAGAGGAACCTCTCGCAGGGCAAAGTGTTTGAAACCGGGCCACTACAATCACACAGTGTTTGGGGATCGCGGTCTGCGTCACTCACTGGGAATTTTTAGTGTAATTCAAGCAATGTTGACAGATGGTCCCAGAGCAGAAGGGGATGGGGCCTAGGGTTTGGAGCCAAGAACGTGTAGGTCCTGGATGGCAAGGAACAATCACCTTTTTGAAGTTGCTGCATTTGAGGAGCAGTTGCCTCAGAAAAAGAGTAACCTGTTAACGTGGATAGATGTGGCCATTTGACTGTTCAGAGAATGACCTTGCAAATGTGTTTGACCTGCGGATTTGTTCTTTGATCTGCCCATCAACCTGAGGGCTTTTGGTTGGGACCGTACCCTCCCTTGCACAACCAGCACAGCTGTCCTTGGATAATTCAGCTCACCACTGGGGGCACCAAAGTGGTGGCCTAGAATCCGTGGCTTAGTCAACAGGTGGGTCTCCTCCAGGGCTTGGATTGGGTTGGCTGAAAAGTTTAATTTTTTTCTGTAAAAGACACATTTTTCATTTTCACCAATAACTTTATTGATTTGGATATTTTGAGTATGTCGGCTATCTCTCGCGTGGTAGAGTGTTGATTGTTCTCAATTAATATCTCAGTTTGATTGCTACCAATTTCAACTGTTCTACCTGACCATGCAGCATCGTCCAGTGAGACATCTCCAGCATGGAACTTCACAAACCACTTTTGACACATGCAATAGTCACAGCACCTTCTCCATACACTGCACAAATCTTTTTTGCATTTCTTGAAATGCAAAAATTGCCTTTTTACCTCTCTTGAAATAATAAAGCATAATAGGCCAAAAATGTTGCTTATTTTCTTCCATCTTCAATATTAAAATGGCTACATAAAAATTCACCAATTTGGATAAGTTTTTTTTTTTAATGCACGCTGATATGACGGCTGTCACAGTACAATCTAACAAAATGTTTAGGATGAAGTTAAAGACAACTAAGCACTACTAGAGCCATCTTACAGAAAAAAACCAACAAACCTTTTGGCCAACCCAATAAAACTGGGACAGCTTGGGAAGCTCTGAGAAAGACCTTCCTGAGCAGGGACGTGTCTTGATTCAAGGTGTCCTTCAGACTGAAAAGTTGGAGAGTCTGGTTAGAAGCCCAGTTCTGTCGTGCGTGATCTGCGTGACAATGGGCATGATTCTGCATCTGAAAAATGGGGTGGTAACAGCAACTTCACAGTAAGGCTCCTGAAGGGTGAAGCACACTTGTGTAATATCTGGCATTGAGTGAGCGCTCTAGTCTTGAAGGGGTAGAGGAACAGGTAGAGCACAAATGAATGATTTTAATACAGTAACAAAGTAGTGCAACCATCACCACGATTAATTTCAGAACATCTTCATTCCCCTTAAAGAAAACCTCATACCCATTAGTGGTCACCCCACTCTCCCCACACCCCCGGCCTTAGGCAGCCACTGATTTATTTTCTGACTTTAGGGATTTGCCTATTTGGAAATGTCATGTAAATGGAATGATACAATATTTCCAAAGACTATTCCATTTAAACATTCTTTTTGTGCCTGGCTTATTTCACTTAGCATAATGTCCGCATTATGTTCTACTGCCAAATAATATTGCATCGTAAGGATATATCATATTTTATTTATCCATTCAACTGGTGGCTATTTGTGTTGTCTCCGTTTTTGGTCTGTTCTGAGTAATGCTGCTGTGAACACTCACGTACAGGTTTTTGTGGGGCTGCGTGTGTTCATTTCTGTTGAGTTCCCCGCACAGTTATGCCTTTCAGCAGGTGCTGCTCTCTCTGATTTAACTCTCGTTCCCATGTTTAACTCATGATCTCTCCGCCCCAAATCTGCTCTTGCTCCGAAGTATACTACAGGCTCTTCCGCCGAGCCTCTTGCATAAGCAGAAACTTTCCAGTGATCCTTCGCACCCCCCTCAGCTCCTCCATCTTTTGCCACGGCGCCCATGTCCGGTCCAGCTGCAACTCAAGTAGAAGCATTCCCAGAAGGGCTTTGCTGAAGTTCTAGCATCAACCAGGCCATTGGTTCTTTGGACACATACCCCTCTGTTTATATTTGTAGGGTTATTTGATTAATGCCTGTTTGCTCCCCATTTATCTCAAGTGCTTAGGATAGTGGCTACTTTACTGCAAGGCTGTAAGCCACTCGAGATTGGAAATATATCGCCTTGCCTTTGTACATCTCACAGATCCCAACACACTACTATTGGCAACAAAAATGGATTGGCTAAACCTGTTTATAATTTTTTAAATAATTTTTTACTTTGGTGTACAGTTCTGTGAGTTTTGACAAATGTTTACAGTCACACGCTTTCTGCCATAATTAAGACACAGACATTTCAATGCCCCCCAAATTGTCATGTGCCCCTTTATTGTCAACCCTTCCCCACCCATAGCTTCTAGAAACCTTGGATTTGTGGATTTCTCTCCCTTTAGTCTTGCCTTTTCCAGAATATCATATCAATCTAATTGTCCATGCGGCAGCTTTTTGATTCTGGCTTTTCTTCCACTTAGCATTGTGCGTTTGAGCTTTGCCCTTGTGACTGCGATAGCTCATTCCTTTTTCACTGCCGAGCGCCATTCCATTGGGCGCGTGAACTACAGTTTGTTTATTCATTCCCCATAAAGGACGTCTGGGATGTTTTCAGTTTTGAGCAATGTGAATAAAGTCAACATAAACATTCATGTGCCTGTTTTCGCATAGCGGAAGGTTTTGGTTTCACTTGGATAAATCCCTGGGGGTGGGGTTGCGGGGTCATATGCTAATTGTATGTTTGACTTTATAAGAAACTGTCAAACTCCTTTCCGAAGTGGCTGCATCATTCTGCACCCCTCCAGCCCTGGAGGGGAGTCCCAGTTTCTCTACATCCTCTGCAGCTCTTTGTCTTAAGAATTCTTTATTTAATAGACTGGATTCCAGTCCTTTATCAGATGCGGGCTCTGCAAGTATTTTTTCCTCTCTCTCAACTGAAGCTTTGCTGTTTCATCTTCTTTATGGTATCTTTCAAAGAGCAGAAGTTCTTCGTTTTGATGAAGACCAATTTATCCCTTTAAAAAATCTTACGGATCATGCTTTTGGTATCATATCTAAGAACTCTGCCTAACTCCAGGCATGAAAATGTTCTGTATTTTCTTCTAGAAATGTTATAGGGTTAGGGCTTACATTTAGACCTTTGGTTTGCTTTATTTATTTGTTTTTTTATCTTGTGAACTTTTTCATCTGCTCAGGCCCCAGATCTAATTGATGATATCCTCATCTACACCTGCTGTCCTTAGTGAAGCTGGTGGAGGGCAGGGACCGTGTTTCCTCGGGGTTGGCATTCACACGACCCCGAGAGTGAGCTCTCCGTACACTGCAAGGCCCCAGCCCCTCGCTTGCCTCACCCTAATCCCTGCTGCTTGTTTTATTTGCATTTACCTTTCCCTTAACACCAAGCGTCACATCTCTTAACTTTAGATGCCAAATAAATTTAAAGATGAAATATAAAAATGAGATTGTAGCATGGCTTGAGGACTGCTTATCCCACTGAGAATTGAGAAAAATTTGCACAACTAGAAAAAAATCATTTCTAGACATCAAACAAGCCCTGATTGTAGCTGTGCACCTACTGTGCACCGTACACCTACTATGGGTCAGACACTTGAATGCCTCCTGGTGGCCCAGGTCTCTGAAGTTATTTCATCCTATGTGACCCTCTTATACCAGGTTTCATCACATTACCCAGCAACCAGGAACACAAAATGCTCCGCCAGGATGTTTGTAAAATCGGAAACACATTCAGGTAGGAAGGAGCCATAGTTAGAGGAATAATGTGTGAGTTGTAAAAATGGAAGACCACTTTCTACCTTGAATTAGAGTGGAGCCAGATCTGAAAAGATGAGGCCAAATTTTCAGGCTACTTCTCTCTAATTTTCCCTCTAGTTGCACTCCCCATCCCGCACCCCAACCTGGAAGGATCTTGTTACTCCTAACAAGGTCACATTCTGAGGTTCTGGGTGGACATACCCATTGGGGACACTGTTTTAACTTCCTGCAGATGCTGTTGTATGCGTTCAGGAATAAAAACAACCACTTTTATGTACAAGAACAGTCTGCGATCACGGCTGCTGGCCCCCTTGACCTCACCCTCCCTCCTGCCGGGCTCCAGAGACAGCCACTACAGTCACCTGGGCTGACTGTCTTCGTAGAAAACTTGGGACTGGAGTTTTTAACACTCACCCTCCGAGCAAATGATAGACCGAAGAAACAGTGAGCATACTGGAAAGAAAAATAAGTTGTCTGGTTTAATAGCAGGATTTCTAGGCCATTTTTTCAACCTTCAGCACTTTCTCAAGGTTGTGAGTGGAAAAAAAGGGGAAGGGATGCTGGTGGATTGTTTTTCCTGGAAGCCACTGTGCGCCTGATAGCTTCTCTCCTCCCAGGCTTCTTTCTTTACATGGAGATGACAATCTCCTTGCCAGTGAGGTGACATCTGAGCAGATTCGCTGGAATCTGCTAAGAGGGCTGGACACCCAGGTGTGCTGAGAAAGATGCCGGTGATTTCCCAGGGCGGCCTCTGGAGACTTCCTGGGTCTTGTCTGACTTCTGGTCCCATGGGTGAGGGGAACAGTGAAGGACAAAGCCTGGTGATGGATGCTTGGTTACTCACAGGCCAGCTTCACTCTGGACCAGAGGTCACTCAGTGTGGGGGCAGAGGTTCCCAAACTTGGTTGATCGTCGGAATCACTGGGAAGCTTCTCAGTTTTAATATACAGGTTCCCGGTTCCCACGCCAGACTCACCAAATCAGAATCTCCTTGTGTGCTGACTCGTGAGCTCCACTGTTACCCCTGGGTCTGCATTGTGGCTCCAGATGGCCCCGATCTGGGTACCAAGGACGATACCACTTCCCTGGGTTGCCTGTGGGGAAAGTGGCACAATCATGGCAGCCATCTGGTTACAAAAATGATTTGTGACTACCAGCAATTGGCTCTAACTTGTCTGAAATGCCTTTTTAATTTTTTTTTCCGTAGGACAGGAGTATTTGTTCTATTTAAAAAACAAAACAGAACCCAGGGGAATCCAGGCTGATGGGAGTGTAACTGCCACCCACATTTTCTAACTTTTCCTTCAGAAGCATAAAGTTGCGATAATTGCAGGAATAAAAGAATCGATTATGTCCTGTGCCGGCATCTGTCCAGGTTAGAACAAAATGTTTTCCGTGACCAGGCTCCACTTCGCTGAGAAAGGCTGGTCTTAGTCTTTGCAAAGATGAGTCTTTTGGCAAATTGTTATAAAACCACATTTTACTATGGAGACTCCAGACAGCTGTGACGACGTTAGCAAGAATGTGGCTTTTGGCCTTGGTGGGAAGGGCTACCATCCACTCCCCTTTTGGTGGGCTTCTCCTAATCCTGGTTCACCCAGGTTAAACAAAGTAATCTACACAGGGTACTTAGCCTAGCACCCGGAACCCCTGAGCTCCTCAGACAGTGTCAGCTGCTGCCATCACCCCACCCCTGCCCCGGTTATCCTGTGGACTCATGGGCCCTGGAGCCTGATTGCTAAGCTCTGGTCTGGCAGCAGAGAGGCTCTGCCTGACTCCAGGCCCTTCGGGATGGATGTTCGGGAGGGCCCACGGGTGAACCATGCTAAGGGCAAGGTAGAACCAGCCTCTGCGTTGGCAGGTTTCCCAAGCCAACTTTTCTTTTTATCTGAAGGGAAGGGCTGAGTTAAGAGGCTGCAGCAGGGGGACAGCGCAAATAAATACAGAGAGACTTCTCCAGGGGCTGCTATTGTGCTGGGTACAATGACAGGCCCTGGAGAGCACTTTCATCAAGCTGAGATTGGAAAGTAAAATAAATGTGGTCATATTACACCCTCTGCCAGAGCCCTGACCTGCTTCGGCCCTCTCCCGAGCTGGGCTCCCAGCTCTGTGGGAGTGAAGGGGCGCTTTTTATCAGAGTGCTGGCTCAGTATGGGGGAGAAGGGAATTTAGGGCGTGGAAACAGGTCCTCAAGATGGGGGTTGGGATTCCCAGAAGCTGTGGGCGCTGGTCTTCACCACCCTGGGCTTTCTCAAAAGCTGCCAGCCTGGCGTCCCCACCCTTCCCAGGGCTTTCCGTCCAACAATGGGCCGCGTCCAGCAGGGCAGGGCTGGGGACACACCCGGTCCAGGCTGCTGGGTTCCGTGGGGAGGAGGAGCCCCTCCCCAGCCATGGGCAGGAGAGGCTGAGTGGGACTGGGGGCTTTCTGGAGCCTAGGAAATGTCCCCAAATACTACCAGGGCTGGCAGCTCAGCCTCTGCTGCCTTTGAAGTCAGCCAGACAATTATGAAGCCCTTTCTGGAGGCAAAGCCATCTTCCCTGGAAACGTGTCTCGGCTCTCGGCAGCTGGTGGTCCTAAGCACCCTTTGCATGGGCCATGGGGGTCCTTACCACCCAGGACACACTGGCTGCCCACTTTAAAACCCCTTGGGAAGAGCTGAGCCCCACACGGGCTGCTCGGGTACAGCAGCTCACCACCCTGGCTCGCCACAGCGCCTGCATGACATTTGCCCAACACGCTGAGCTGGGAACTGGGGAGATGCAGGTGGGGGGAGGGGTGGCATAAGGAGCTGTGTGAAATCAACCATGTCACCTGGTGAGCTCAGCAGATAGTTTCAGTCCTCATTACACGCTGCAACTCTATTAATAAAAGCTAAGGTTTGAGGGCTTTATTTTATATCATGCTGGGTCCTGTTCTACACGAGTCTCACAATAACCCTTTGAGGTAGGTATTATCATTATTAATCTTATTTTACAGAAATGGAAATTCAGCCTTAGAGAAGTTCAACTGTCACTGGTCACACAGCCAATTATTGGTGGGGCTGGACTCAAGACCCGGGCAGTCTGATGCTCTGCCCTGCACTCAACAGCCGTGTGACTCTTTCTGTTATTATTACTCTTCAGTGGCACATCTTCAGGGGATCTCGGTCTCAGACTATCACTGGACAAAGAGAGGGGTATTCCTAAAGCACGTGAAAGAAGCAAGCTTGTTTTGCTCTGGAGGACTCACGTGAAGACGAGAGGGAAAAGCCCAGAACAGAAATGAAAGTTATCAATGATGAAACTACTTAAAATAATACCAAGAAATCCTCCTGACCCAACACCTTTTGTTAACGTAACACTTTCCTGTGTGTGAGTGCCCCAGCTGCCTTTATTTGGCCTCACTGCCCAGTAAGATAGCCGGAGCAGGTGTCTTTTCCTAATGTACCAGTGAGCAGACGGGGGCTCAGAAAGTTTACAGGGTTCTTCAAGTCTATGTGGCTAAAATTACTGTTAATAAAAATCACTGACGTTTCTTGAGCAACTACTTTGTGCTGGTATTGCACTGTGCTCAGCGTGCTGTAATAAGCGACAAGGTTCTGATGGATATTATTTTGTCCATTTTGCAGTTGAACAAACCGAGGTGTAGAGAGGCTAAACAATTAGCCTTCAGACACACAACTAGGGAGCACCCCCATCTTGGTGGTCTCGATGGGGCACACAGGCTGACTGAAAGGAACTGGCCAGTCTCCCCCAGAGAATCCCTTGGTGCAGTGCACCTGGGAGGTTTAGAATGTGGGAGACAGTCCTTGCCTTTGGAAGGTCACAGGCTGTGGGATGCGGAGGGAAACAGTATGGGATTTGAAGTGGGACCGAGCTGAGGAATCCCAGCTCTGGGCCTCCCTGCCTGAGTGATCAGGCAGGTTTGTTTACTGAGCCTCTGAGCTGCAGTTTCCTCACCTGCCCAGCAGCGCTGCGATGATCTGTGTTGCCAGGGATACTGTTGTTGGCACAGAGCCTGGCGCTCAGTAGTGAGGCCTCACTACCAGAGATCTCAACTGAGGAGCAGAAACACACTCAAAGCTGGCAGTACTCCGCAGCGCTGGTCAGTGTCAAACATGATGTTCGACTCCAGACGCGCAAAGAATTTACCGGGCAGGGTGGGTTGGGCCCATCATAGAGAGGGTGTGAACTTGGGCTTGTCTTTGATTTAGGCGATGGAGCCCATGGGAAATTCACATGATAACTCCAAAGAGCTCTGGGCAACTGATTTCCAGCACTGAGGTTCCATTGCCTCCTTTCCCTGGGGCCAGCTCTCCGCCCTCCACCTCCTTGAAGAGTTGGACGCCGTAGGGAAGAAAGGCTGTGGGCAAAGCTGCAGAGGCCGTGAGGCTGTGGTGTGGTTTGGAAGAGCTGAGAACAAGATTCGAAGGTGGGGTGTTTTGGGAGGGGACACAGAGCAGTGGGCGAGGCAAAGGCTAGTCGTGAAGGACCTTGGATCCCCAAACGAGTCTGTTGAGTTTGCTGTGTGTGTGAGGGCTAACCGCTGGAGCGAGGCAGGGAGTCATAAGTCAGCGGCATGGTGGATCAACAGGGGCAAATGCCACAGGCAACATGAGAGGGCTGAAGGACACACTGGCTGTGGTCATTAGGGACCGAACTAGTGACACTGGTGTGGGGAGAGGCAGACGTTAACAAGACACAGAGCCCCAGGTGGGGCTTCCTGACCTGCTTTCTACAGCAGTGAACGAAACGTGCCAACTGTCTTGGGAAGAACCTCTTCCCAACTTCCAGGTGAGGGTCTCCTGGATGCGAGTGCCACTGGCTCCTGACAGGTGTCATGGATCGTGTGTTTGTGTGCCCCCCAAATTCATGTTCAAACCCTTACCCTCAATAGGAAGGCAATGAGATTATGAGGGATAGAGCTCTTACAAGGGGGAGCAGTCCCTTATAAGAAGAGACAGCAGAGCGCTTGCTTCCCCTCCTGGCTGTCCACCCTGTGAGGACACAAAACAGCGTGTGCAAACCCAGCAGGCTCTCACCCGGCACCTGACCTGCCAGCACCTTGACTGCGGACTTCCCAGCCTCCAGGACTGTAAGGAATAGGTGTTTGCTGTTCAAGCACTGCCCTCCTTTCTGTCGGTGGTATCCTGCCCCAGCAGCCCCAGTGCAAGTGGAAGTAGGCCGGAGAGACCCTCGGCAGAACAGCACGAGCAGAGACCACCTAGAGTACAAAGAGGTCAGGGCCGCAAAGAGCAAAGAAATCAGAATGCTTCAGTTTGAATTTGGTACTGCAGGGGAGGGCAAAGACTTGAAAGGTGTTTTCCTCCCATTGCAGCCGAGCTTCTTAGCCAAGCGGCCCGCACACCTGACAGCTCAGAAGCTTTTCCCCTCTAACCTCCCCAAATCGTCAGCCTTGCCTAAAAGATGAGATTGTGTCACAAACAAAATCAAACACCAGCCAGCACAACAGCTCAATTAAAAATGGTTCTTCTTTAGTTGACTTGGTCGCTATGGTCCGAATAACAGGTCCGTCCTGGTATATCCAATGTATTTCCCCCGCCAGCTGGCCTTCCTAAGCGAGGAAAAGGTACTCCTAAGCCTTTGGTTTGATTCTGATTTCGTTCTGGTTATTGGAGGTTGGGCTGGAGCTTTTACGAATGGGATCACTCTTTAGAGGGAGCAGGGAAAGAAAGCAGACACAACGTGGAGGCGTCTACGAATAAAGCACGCACTTTATTCACTGAGTCATGAGTACAACGGAGGGAGACCCAGCGTTCAGCGCAGAGGGGCAAGTGCTGTTGCGACAGGAGCGTGGAGGAGTTGGGATCGCAAGCACAGCGACGTGGGCCCCTGGCCACCTCTGCAGACCAGCACGCGGTACTCGGGGTGCAGACGGACACCCACTCACTTTCACAGGGGACACGGCACATCTTTGACACAGCAGTTCTTCCACATATTCGCTTTCATAGTTCTGAAAAGGGGAGGGCAGGCAGGAGGAACAGTGGGCCTTCCAACACTTGAAAAAAAATTCCATAAACCCAACGGGAATGGAAAGAACTGGGAGAGCTTCGATGCAGGGTTGCTGGCAACTCACAGAAATGGCACGCGTTCGTTACCGGGTGGGTCTGTACGTAAAGCCCCCAGAGAACATTGATTGTGTGGACGTCCGTTTTCTCTCCTGCAGGGTGAAGAGACGTGCGCATACACAGTGGCTCACTGCCTTCTTGCGCATTGGCGTACACAGCACTGTCTTCTTCTTTCTACCTCTGGGGAACGGGCTCAGAAAGTGACTGGGGATCTTCACTCTCGGGAGAGACACATTGGGGGAGAATTTTATTGAATGATAACGATCGCCACTCAATTATGTTACGTGTCAGGATATGTTGGATCTCTTTAATTTTGCTGTGTACACAAAAATTGTTTAGAAGGTTTCTTTCGGCTTCAACTGTCCACCTCCCCCTTTCTTTCCGAGCCTGCCACGGGTTCAGCTTGTCCAAACAAAAACACAAAAATCCATATGCACAGCGTATCAGTCGCCATCTCCCTAGTTTCCTGGGCAACGACTGGAAAGACAGTGTTTTTGTTTTTTGTTTTTTAAATGCCAGAGTAGAAGTTTCTCATTCTCTTCATTATAACACAGGTGGTGGTTCCCCTGATGGACATCATCACTATGAGGTGGCGTCATCACAAATCTCAAGTCTAAAATAACCTTTTTTTTTTTTTCCTGGATAGAACGTTCTTCAAAACAGAGGACTAACGAGTGAGTTTTAGGGCATCCTGACAAACACTTGGTGTGTCAAAGAAAAATAATTTTAAAAACTCAGATAAAATCAAGGCCGGCTTAGGAAGTACTGATTAAATAGCGACCGGAAACACAGAAGAGTGATTTGTGAAAACTGAGGCTGCCTCAGAGGACGCAGAATGGCTGGGGACACAGAGGCCAATTTCCCCCCGCTGTCCCTCATGACAGGCACAGAGAAAGCCCCGGGGGCCGGCGGCCTGGAGGGACCCCCTGCGCCTTCAACACGCAGGGGGATGTGGCCACTAAGTTTGCTTAGAAGAGTTTTTAGAAAAACCTACTTAGTCAAAATGGTTTGAGTTTTTTAAACTAGCAAAAGCATATATATATATATATATATATGTACATATATATATATAGTTTATGTAATCATCTGAGAAGCAATTCTTTAGAAAAAGGTGTTTGCTTTCAAGTGTAAAGAAATTAGGTGAAAGTTCTATAAACATTTCCAGCAAAGGCCCCCCTAGTGGAGCTGACTGACAGAACCAGATCGAGGACGGGCTGCTGCACGCTCCCCTCAGAAGAGGAAACTCAGCTGGGGAACAACAGCATTGGGAGAAGGGGGAGAGGCTGGAGGACATGATGGATAAAAACAGCTTTGTTTTTGTTTGTTTTTGCACCTTATTACCCATTAACTCTAGCTTCCCTGTTCAAGGTTGCAGAGAACAGGCAGTTCGTCTCGAGTTAGTGAAGAAGTCACATTACGAACATTCCTAACTAACCCAAACCACAATGTGGACACGTGGCTAGCTGTGCAAGTTTCCAAACGCCCTTTATGTCTCATCACAAATCACGCAGGAAGACGAGATGGTACCCTGGCTCCTCTGGAAGAAACCTGAAAGGAAGTACTGGCTTTCATAGTGCCGTAAGGGCCTCTTCCACTCCACACAACCAGTGTGCAGAAAGAACCGTAAGGAAGCCCAATGCCTACACACGTAGCCCTTGTGTCTGCACCAAGGAAGCTTGCCAGGTATGTAATTCCACCCTAAAGTGAACAATCCCTGGCCGTTTGACTGTGTTCACACCTGGAATTTTCATGTGCAGTGCAGGGCGGGGTTCAAGCAGAGAACACAGATCCCTGGTGCAGTGGCCTGGATGTTTCGAGAGCAAGCTTGCTGAGCCCCCTTTAACAGAGCGGGCAGTGTGTTGCGGTCCAGGTATTGCATCTGGCAGTTAAGAGAAGCAGGTTGCCTCTGCCGCCATCCCTCCAGCCGGAGCCTTCTGCTGGGAGGCTGGGTTGGGGAGCCCACTCTATACCAGGGTTCACTGCCCCCGCTGCAGAGTGCAGCACTGCCCTACTTGCAAACAGGAGGCTACTGGCACTTTCGGGCAGTGCATTTGGCATGGCGCAGTCTAAATTTCCCAATACATTTGGCATGGTAAGAAGCTCTTCTGTCTAGGATGGCTACAGAACCAGATGCAAAAGATACAAGGAAAGCAAAGTCTCGTTAGTGGGAACAGGTTTTGGGCTCAGTTCTTCAACCAGCACTGCAGTTTTTCTGACATGAGTATTCGATCTGCGTGTGCATGGGGTATAATCATCAACCAATTGAGGGTCCTTTTTGACCCCATAATGACTAAAAGTCTCCCTACCAGCCTAGCGCTGGGACCCCTGTTGCTGATGGTGGCAGGGAAACACAGGGAAACACACTGTGGTCCCCACCCCTCACAGTCTGCCAGAGCAAAACAGGAACTAGGACACACAGGCTGTCGGTGTAGGTGAGGTCAGAGAGAAGATGGGGCAGCAGAAGTATTGAATGGAGCAAGAGGCAACTGATGGATACGAAGGGGCAGAACTGCACTGTAGTCTGGCTTCAGACCAAGGAACAGCTGGTCTCTCCAGCTCTAATTGGTCAGAGCCGTTTGCAGTATAAGTTAGTAGGCTGGATGCATGTGCATGCACACACACACACCATGGAGCCAACCGTGCTAGGCAAGAAGAGAAGCCGAAAAGGCCAAATTAAAACAGTTTCAGGCAATCTACCCTGGAGGTGCAGAGATTTAAAACAGAAAACCATGCCTTTCCTTAGCCAACTAATGAAAATACCTTGAAAAAAGAGCCCGAAACCAGCATGGGCGTGATTCAATGCAGAGGAGGCCAGATGCAAAGCAGAGCACGGGAACTTGTGTTGGTGGGACACAGAACTTCATTTTGCCAAGAGTGCCCTGGCCCCTGGGCAAAAGTCACCTAACAGCATGCCACTGTGCCAATCTGGAGACCAGATTCCCCTTTCCTTTCTGTGCAAAGGGGGGATGAGAGACAGCTCTGGTCCCTGGTGGGGAGGGAGAGAGAATCGCATTATCTTAAGCCCAAAAGGTGTGAAGGCAGCTTTTCCTTTCATCCCTTTTTCTTTTTCTCTTGAAAAAACTTTTAAAGAAACAATAGCTAAATGACTTGTGAACCAGGTCCTGGCCAACAGCAGAGAACAAAAAGGTTGTTAAAAATGACTCTGGCTGCTACTCAGCCCCCTCAAGCAGAGCCGCTGGGTTCCCAGACTGGGATTCCCACCCTGCGGGAGTGCAGAACTATGTGGGGCCAGCGAGCAACGGCATGTGCAAATGGTTGCTACCACATGGACATGTCCCTCGGGCTCTTCCTTCTTAGCCACTGTGCTACATAATAAATATATTCATACTTTGGAATTATGACAGCTGCTTTGCCCACGCGGCATCCTAAGGGCACTTGCTGGCTCTGGTCCATACAGTCGGCACTGCCGTCGGACAACAGTTAAAAAGAAACAAAAGGGGGAGCTCCTGTCGTGTGCATCAGGTGATGCGAAAAGGTCACCTGCGAACACTGTTGTCGAGTGTGGGAACACAGAAATTTCTACCCCGTTGCTCCTCGGCAAGCGTTACCGTTGGTCAGCCCAATGTTTGGCTCACAGGTATTTTTATCAGATTTCTCCCTTTGTGTTGTTGCTGAGGGAACAGTCGTTTGTAAATTCTCCAATCAGGTTTGGGCCTTAATACAACATCCTCTGTGTCACTGCCATCGTTAGTCCTTTTTTCTGATTGCTGTCTACGTGTGGGACTTAGAAGAGTTTTGCTTTTTTCTTCATTTCATTGCGTCTCCAAAGAGGTAACTTGTCAAACTCCTGGATGGACATTCCAAAGATGTCCCGGAACACTTCGGGGGCTAGGTGGCGCTGCAGAAGGAGAAAAGAGCTGCGGTCAGTCCTGCTGTCCACGCCCGTGGCCTTGAGAGTTGCTCTCCCATTTACAAGGAATCATCTTGAACAGCAAGGCAGAATGGCGGGAGAGGAGGCTTATTGGCAGGCACTGTACCTCGTTATTCCTTACCTGGCTGGGCCCAGTGAGCGCCCTCCCCACCAAACAAAGAGCTGGCGGAGTACTAACGATTATTAGAAAAGCACTAGGAAGGTAATTTATCATGCTGGAGGTGAGTCTGCTTCAGGTCCTTGGGATGTTGAGTAACATGCAGAGAAAATGGACCATAGCACTAAGAAAACCAGAGAGAGACGTCCAAAGTGGTCCTTGGGGAGCCCCGGGGGCTTCCTGCTGGCTCCGCCTCAGGAGTCGAGGCCTATGCCGGGTCTACTGAAGGGCATTCCATCTGTTGTCCCTCCTAGAAAAGTTCTCTTAGGATACTGGAAACTTGATTCTTTGTGCTAGGCTGACCTTGCATACAAAGGCACTGCCTTTCATCAGGGAAAAAGAACGATTCTTTCTGAGGCTGGCAGCCAGGGCTTTTCTTAATTAAAATCATTCAGATGGAAAAATACAAAGATCAGTCTTCCAGGTCTAAGATCTTGGGTATGCGTACCCAGATAGCCTTTTAACAAGGAATGTGGAAGCAGCTGAGAGAAACCTGCTTGGTCCAGACCTCTTTATTGAATGTTCCCTCCCCTCTCTCAACAGACTCAGCCGAGCCTCGGGGGAAGACAGGGGTCTGGGGGTATCTGAAGAGGGATGGAGGGTCCCTTCCACGCCACCAGCTGGAATGATGGCAACACCAAGCTCCCAAAGAAAATAACTAAAGTCATACTGGGTCTCCTGGTGGTTCTTCTGGATCTTACTTAATGTTGATCTTTTGAGTGTAAATATGGGTTTCTCTCCGAAGTTATTACTAAATTCTACCTACGACATGAGGGTGATCCTTTTCATTTTTCTGCCCGCATGAAAACATCTCTTAGGGGAAAGTTGGAGGAAATGCACTGCGAGCTGCCACTGGGGCTAGATTTTTATTATTTATCTATTTACCTCCAGCCTTGTTCTGTCCACATCTCTCAGGATTTTGTTGCGCCCTCTGTTGGTCACCTTGAGCATCTCATATGGAAATATCTGAGAAGGAAAGAAAAACACCTCTTCTAGAACACTGCTGTCCATTTCATTAGCAAGCAGGGTCTGCCTGAAATCTAGTGCCCTCAAGGTGGAGCTCCTAAGGTTATAATTAGAACATCTGAGGTCCCAGTGTGCAGGGACAAGTTCTGACATATCCCCGCTGTCCCCCAAGGTCTCACGTAGTGCTGTGCCTTTGGAGGGTTCTGTTGTGTGAGAGAACACAAGTTTTCCATGTCTTGGGGATGCAAGTCAGGACTGGAAGAGAACTGAAATTACAGGTACACGTTTGATACAGTAGGACGCCTTTACATGTACTTCAACAACCTTGCCCCGTGGCTGGCTCACGGATCCACGGAGCCAGGCGGGCCCAGAAGCAGTGTTTCTGGTGGATGTTACACTGAAGTAAGTCCCAGTTAGGGTCCCCGGGAACACGACTTTTGGACACTTCTGGAGGTGCAGGATGTTCTGGAGCTAGGGCAAGCAACCATCCCAGTTTGCCCAGGGAAGAAGAGGGTCCTGGGGTGCAAGACTTTCAGAGCTAAAACTTGGGGAGGCCTGGGCAAACTGGGACACACTGGTCGCCCCCTCTGGACAAATCTGCAGTGGCACCCCTCTGCACTGGGCATGCCTTCTAGTGCTCAGGGCAGGGGACTAGTTAATACTGAGGTCCCAGGAGATGTGCTGGTACTTCCTGTGAGCACACGGCATCACACTCAGTGAGGGCTCACTCCTGTTGACTCGGTGTGACAAAAAGAGCCAGACGGCAAGACGGCTTGCCAAATGTGCCAGCCTAGAGCCAAGGGAGTCTCAACACTGGGGCTGGTGAACAGACAGAAAACCCAATCTCTTTTAGGGTTATGTCCTAGCTTGTCATCCTCATACCAGAGGAGAAAGAGCAGCTGCACTTGCCTTTGGTTCCAACATGTTGGGCATAGACACCCCTCGGTCCATTCTCATGCCAGGCATGTGGCCATCCGGGAGGGTCTGCAACAGAAAGGCTGGTTCAGGGAGGAGTACGGGACAGCGTGGGAGCTGAAGAGAGAACCCTGTGGGCTCCCAAGTCTTCCTGTTTGGATCCCAGATCCTCTCCACTATTTTATAGATGTCATCTTAATTACTATGGCTTTTTCCGAAGGAGATCCTTGCTGAATCGGAGTGGAATACTGGGGGAAATAGCCTGGCTTAACTGTACTGACTACGCCCTGAATTTAGGCTCCGACTGTGAAAGTATATGGCACATCAAAAAAAGAAAACAAAGGTCAAGTTTGTAATTGTCGATTCCTTATTTTTATCTTATGTTTCTTTGCATAGTTTTCCTCTTCTCATTCTCCCATCACAATTTTACAAGGTTTAGGTTATAGGAAAAAAGGAGTGGTACCAAAGCATCTCTTTCTTTTTGGCCAAGACAGTACTTTGTTTTCATATGGGACCAGCCAAAGAAGGGAAGACTTCAAGTACCGAGTCATTATCACTAAAAGCAAATAAACTGTACATGGGTGGACCCTAGGTGCTGGTCTATACCCCCGCAGAGAGGACTCTTCAAGGCCAGAGCAAGAGTGCTCAGACACCTGGCCTGGTTTGTGCCATGTCCCCATGGCCTGTAGGGACAGCCATGCACAGGCATGCCCGTTCCCATGGCTCCTCGCGGCTACGGACTAATGACCACACGGGTCAACCCAAGTCAGCATCTTCCCAACTGAAACCCTTCCCTGGGACAGCAACACACATCTGGGCTGGAAAACGCCTGTTCTGCTGGTGTGGCCGACTCCAGAAAGACAGGGTTCCATACCTGGTAGTCTGCAAAGAAAAGAGAAAGAAAATGTCAGAAGGGAAAGACCACAGAGAATCACGGACACATTAATGGAAAGCCTGGGTCCTACTGCATTGACCCAAACATTCCCCAGTGACCCAGTTCTCTCCCTGCTCGGGTTTCAGTTATCAGTTAGAAAACGCCTTTCTCTTGTGGAAGTTTCCCCACCACCCAGAAGGTGTTTCTGTCTGCTCTCGGCATCTCCAACCATCACATTTACCCCCCAGAGCCTCTCCCTCATGCTGCCTCAGCCACATGCATTTCTGAAGGCAGGGGCCATCCTTCACTGCACCTCCGGGCATCTAATGGAGTGCTCAGCACAGAGCAGGGGTGATGAATTCATTCTTACAAGATCACTTCTCACAGTCTCGTTTCATTAGAGGTCTCTTGAGATTTTAATAGATGCCCCGTTAGCCCGCGGAGGGTGGGTGTGGCCCCACTCCAGAGTGTGATGAGCCCACCCGATGCCCGTGTCAACCCGCAGCCTCTGCTTAACCTCAGCCACAGCCAGTCAATGGTGCGCCCGTGGGACCCTCACCTCGCATGCCCCCGCTGACGTCCCCGTAGCTGTTGTACTGAGCAAAGTCTGTAGAAACGGGCTGAAATGGGAAAAGAACCATGGTGTTAGAAAATCTGCTCTCCCCTGTTTGTCCGGGAGACAGGTGAAAAGGTTGAAAGAATTTACAAAACCCAAGAATTTTTCCCAAGCTGAAGTCCTGGGCCCTCATCATTTTTCTCCCCTCTTTCTTCTTCTACTTTGTCTTCCACTTTTTCTGAGAAATCTCTTTGTCTTTGGTAGTACATTCAATGCCACCACCCAGCAGGTCCTTGGCAAGCAAGTACCTCTTGCTAATAAATAATAAAACATCTCTCCATATCTCTCCATAGTTTAGAGGCAGGTGCCAAAAACTTCCCTATATATATATTTTTTTTTTACAGCAAAGTTAAAGGCTCAACTAATTGCTTTTTGCTTGATTGTAGAAATATCTGCCACCCTATTATTTAATCTAGTCTTCCCATACACGTACACAGGCTTATGCAAAGTCAATTTCTCTTTCTTTCAATAGAAATGTTCTTTTTGTCCGCGACTCAAAGTGATTCACCAGGAGATCAGGGAGAGTACATTTCATCACACACTAACTCTGAGAGCAGCACGCCAGGCACATTCAGATGGCATCACGTCCGATGCTCACACAGCACGTCAGCACGTCAGCCAAGACCAAAGCGGGAAGAATCTCAGAAACAATAGATGGCCAACTCTTACCCGGTGGAGCCCGTTTCTTCCATACCCTGGGAGAGACGAGGTTTTGGATGATGGTACGTGTGATGCTAAATGAGGAAAAGGTAAAAAAGCAATGCTTAGGAAAGAGGAAGTCCTGCTCTTCAGTGAAACTGGGAGTGTATCTTCTCCCTTGCAGAATACAAGATTTGGGAAGAAAAATCAATCCATAAAACATTGGGCTCCAATGTTCACAAAGTGCCACCATGGTGGGTGATGCAGGGAGTGAGTGAGTGGTGATATTACCAAGGAGGGGTGGGGAAGGTGTATCTGAATCCTCGATACAATCCTAATAATGTTGTTATTATTTCCATTTTACAGGAGAAGAAACAGCAGCCGACAAAAGTTAAGTAGCTTGCCCAAGGTCGCCAAGCCTGTAAACAGCTCAGCACTGATTTGAGCCCAGGGCTATTTGGATGAATAAGCCTCAGTTGATATGGCAGCCATCACTGACCCAAAAGTCAACCACGAATGTTATTAATATCTACTGGCTAGCCACCGGTGGACTCCTGGGAGGCCTGGGGTAGGGAGTCCCACCAACAGCATGGATGCCTCATAATCTGCTGGGCTATGGGGAAAGCAGACCTGGCCATGAATTCTGGCTCTGCAACTTAACCCCTCTGCATCTTGGGGCATGGCATTTCATCTCGTTAGGTCTTCATTTCTTGGCCCATGTAGGTACAGTGCTACATATTCTTATAGAACACAATCACAGAGTCAGATGGAACTCCAAAGAGTAGTAAACCACCTGATCCAAGGTCAATGCCAGGGGGGCATCTAGGAGAGGCAGCAGGGAAGCCAGTTAAGACTGTAGGCTCTGGGGTTATGATACTTGGATTCCTAAATATGAGTTTTGCTAGTTATTGGTGATGTGACCCTGGCTAAGTTACTTAAACTTCCTATACCTGAGCTGCAAAATTGGGATAATAATAATAACAATAATAATAATATCACCTACTTCACTGGCATGTTGTGAAGAATAAATGAGATAATATTTAGCAAAAATGCTTACATATAGTAAACACCAAACATATTTTTAAAGAACCCTCAGGAGAGAAAATTAGGCACTAGTTCAGAACATGGGAGAAGAAGTCTTGGGGGTTAAGAGAATTAGCTTTTGACAAATATAAGCAGAGGGAAATATCCTGATAAACTATTTCAGCCCAGTATGTAGGGAATCTCCTTCAAAAGTGTCCAAAACAACACCATTAGTCTGCAGTGCGTGTACTGAATATATTAAGTAAATTTATAGTGCTCACAAAATGTTGTTTGTGCTCTTGACAGTCCACAAGCATCCCATTCTCTCTACGAATTTCCTCTGTGCTTCTCCCTCTGAGATGACTACTCTAACCTGAGCCCTGTATCTTTGGGGTCCTCTAAGGTCTCCCTCATTTGCAGCAGGAAGAAAACACACATTTAGGGAAGAATTGTGACATGCTTTTGTGCTACATTGACATGAAGCGGGTTTCCCACACTTCCTTTCCTGTGGAACACTCTGTGGGTCCCACCAGAAATGTCTCTTCCTCTCTTGTAACCGTCAAAGCCGGCCCCTTGCAGGCAGGGGGCTGGTCTGCTGCTCACCTGAGTTGATGGGAGAATCATAGCGACTGGCTGACAGAGATGACCTCTCCCGGCTCTCCCTCTCCTTCTCCCTCTCCATCTCTTCTTTCAGTATCAGCTGCCCCAGGCCTGAGTTGAGCTATTCACAAAGAAAAGATAAATGGAAGGGAAGCCTGCAATTACTTTCATGAAAAATGTCATTTCTTTTTAGAAGTGCCTGCAAGACCTCTGGCGAAGCCTGGATGTATGTAGTTCCAGAGCCTGTGGTTCTTCAAGAGCTAGGCCAGATTCTGGACCTTGAACCCTGCAGCCCTTTCAATGTCGAGGCTGCATTTCCCTGAGCCAGGCTCCACACCATGAAAACGTTCTCCATCCCTTGCCCTCCCCCAAAGCGCCAGCAGGTGAATTCTGGAGGCATGTGTGAGTGTGTGTGGGTTTTTGATGTAGGAAAGGGAGACTGGGGATAGTAGACTTTAAAAAGAGATTACATTGATTTGTTTAACAACAATGCAACTTTTAGTAAACTCAGAAGAAGAGTAACCCAAAATCTCCCACTCAGAGATATCCACTTACATTCTGTTTTATATCCATCCAGTACTTATTAGGCATATTATACAAAATTAGGATCATACTCTAAATGCAACTTAGTATCCTATGCCTTCATATAGCTAACATCATGTGTGTTTCCAGTATAATTAAGCATCTTTGGAAAATGTCATTTGAAAGGATTCATCAATTCCTAACTGGTGGGAGAGTTTATAATTCCTTGTCCCTCTAACCCAGGCTATAAGTGCCTTTCCTTCGATGGGTCTTCTGCGATGCTGCAGGCCCATGCTGCTGGTGGGAGAGATAATGAGGGCTTCTTGGTGGCAGTCTACTCTATCCCTTCTCTCCTGGCCCAGACACACACACAAAGTCCTACGAGTCCCGAGGAAGGACTTGGAGAATGACTCAGTTCCACAGGGCTCAGTTTCAGGAGAGCCTGCCCGAGGGCAGGAAGGTGCCGAGCCTCCTCCTGGGCGTGGCCCATGGCTCCGCCTGATCCTTCAGCATCCTTTCAATGCATGCACCACGTCTGCCCCGCACAGGGTCCGACAGTACACGTCCCTCTGACTCCCAGCCTCCAGGTCACCTCTTCCGGAACCCACCAAGTACTCTGTCCTGTTACAATTTCTAGAAGCAAGCCCTCAAGCACTGGGGCCACTTCTTGCTCGTCTTGGTGGTTCCCCCACAGTAACCATTCCCGAAGTACAGACCGAATAGGACACAATTGAGGACTGCAGCGAAGCCGTTTGGGGACAAACCTTCATCAATTGCTCTTCCTGAAGCTGCCGGCGTCTTAGAAGTTCCTCGTCGTCTTCCTCTCTGCCGCTAGATCGGCGTCTCGTGTCAGCTCCTAATTCCACAGCAAAGACAACTTCTCACGTTAGCAGCCTGGCAAGGGGTTGTGTGGGACTAGGCCACCTGTGCCCGACTGTCAGGCTGTCAAGGTCAGTGGTGGTCTTGACCATTAACAAACAGCACAAGGGACAAAGGAGCCCGCCACCAATTCAGCACCCTGGCTGGTTTCTCGAGACAGCGGTCTGTTTGACAAACCAGTTGAGTGTGTGAGGCATGGATTTTGTTCTCTCAATAAGCGGTTGGCTCAATTAAGACTCGGGGCTTAAGTCACCCCACTGACCGCTGGTCAGGGCTCTGTAGTCAGTGGGAGGGGCTTCTATACCTACTATCATTTTGACGTCTCTGAGGTTAATTTTCAAATAGAGAGAAATCCAAATGCATCCACATACCTTTAAATAGTCACTTTTTTATAAGGCTTAAAATCTTATTGTTTTCTCTTCTGCTGAATATATAGGCTTTACCATAATGATATTACCCTGTCTTTTACCCTTAATAAACTCATTAACAAGTATGCTTTTTTATTTTTCTCTTAAGGGATGGGTCTCTAATGCTTCCTTTTTCTCAATCCTCTGAAAAATAATTACAAAAAAGTGTTCTACTAATAAAAACTTGCGATACAGCAATATAGCTAAAAAGCAAGTTGCGTATAATTTTTAAGCTTCCTGGTACAGGAGAGATGGGGGCGTGGAAAGGAAGAATCTGTCTAAATGGTTGGAAAATTAAGATTATTACTGCTTTTCCTAAATTGCTTGAATTAATCTGGCTGTGGGAGGAAACAGGAGGGCTTGGTAATCTAATCAAAATAAACTCTCATAGTCTCAGTTTCTCTTATTTTGATTAATGGACCCGGAATTGTCTTCACTTTGGAAACCGAAAGAGCTTTCAACTGTTTTGTGGTGGCAGTTTCAACAACAAAATGTCAATTCTCTGACCCCCTATGGGCCTGGCCACTGTGGTGCCCCCACTAAGCAAGGTGGCTGACGCGGGACCCCAAAGGCCCCACGAACTGCCTGACAGAGAAAAGCTGATGATCGATTCTTACTTCCTAAAATCATAAACATCACGGAGAATGTCCTCTCTTTATACTAACAAAATGAATAAACACAAGCTTGCAAGAGTTAGCTATATGTCAAGTCAACATCACGTATAGAATACTTGTGAGTCATGGACCCAAGAGATAGACTTTTCCTTCAACTACTTCCATAGATATAAATTGCTTTAAAATCTACTTTTACTGCTTGGAAAAATTATTCTAAAAATAATTTGATAAAAAATAGCATGATGAAAAAAATTTGGAAAATTGAAGGCCTTTCATGTTATCAATAGAAATGTGATAAGATAATCGTATCTTTGTATCTTTGTAAAGCCAGCTCACTAAATTTCCAGTATTAGCATCAGAGTTCGCTAATACCAGTTTTTAGGCCAAGTGATTTCACAGCTGACAAGACATTAAAGACATAGACATAATTCTAAAGCATAAATCTGTGGTTCGAAGCAAAGGATGAAACAGCTCAAATGTGACATTTTAGCACAGAATCATGGAAATGATGGATGTGAAATCACGTAACTTTACACGAGTAATATTTCAGAACATGCATTGCCCTGTAGTAGCCCTTCTTAGAAATGGGGAACGTGATCTCGTCAGAAAAGTGAAAGTGCTTCACTGTTAAGACTGGCTGTTAAGAGAACTGTGATTACAATCGGAAATGGTCTAAAACACATTTGAATGAAAGAAGACACGCGTCTGAGGATGACTCGGTTAATTCACCCACTAATTTCTAATTATACAGAAAAATGTTCTTGCCAAGAGGCTTTGATTCAAAGGTGTTCAGAAGCGTTCCCGGTTTTGCAGGAAGAGCTCTGAGTGGCCATGCGCATCATCTGTTTTAGACCAGTTCTGCCTCTTGGTGACTTGATTAGAGCACACTCTGGTGATCAGGCACCTGTAACTTGGAGACATTTTGCACACACATTGATACCACATTAGTTCTTTCCACTATTCTACCTCTTGGTCATACTTTTCCTAAAAACCTTTATGAGAGGACTTATTTTCCTGCCTATTTTTAAACGTGGCATTTTGAGATCTCCTAGCTATCTGCCCATTTGGCTTAGCTGTAACAGTCGCATACCTACGGCAGCAAGTGAGGGGGGACCAGGCCAGTGGTCCATCTCAATCTTTGGGATCTCGCTGGGGTCTGGAGCCTGGGCTGCTGGGAACTTGGAAAACTTGATGATGTCTTCTGAAGACTTGCTCTGGGCTGCCAAGGCAGCTGCATCTAGGTGGAACCAGGGGGAGCTTAGCTATTTGGTTTGCAAGGTCATGCTGGTAACCCACTCTCATAGTCTTATTCTTGCCATTGTCAGTTGCCGGGTCACTCAGCAGTGCCCAGTGACAGCTCAACTCATTTTCCTAATGCTGCATCAGAAACAGCGCTTCATTTTACATCTGTTCTGTATCTGCTCTGGAGCTACGCTGTCCGGTACCAGCTACACGTGGCTATTTAAATTTAAATGAATGAGATTAAATGAAGAAAATTATTCAGCTAGAAATCAGTTCCTCAGTTGCATATTTTAAGTGCTCTATGGTCACATGTGTTAGATAGCATGGTTATAGAACATTTCCATCATCCTAGAAATT
Source organism: Macrotus californicus (assembly GCA_007922815.1). Classification (NCBI taxonomy): domain Eukaryota; kingdom Metazoa; phylum Chordata; class Mammalia; order Chiroptera; family Phyllostomidae; genus Macrotus; species Macrotus californicus. Next base: position 68,734 of record VMDR010000437.1, on the reverse strand, counting down.
TCTATTGGACAAATTCCTGAAGCAATTAGACATTTGAATTAGTAATCTGAAATTAAGGAGCTAAGTTAAAAAGCACAATACTGTCCTTTGAGTGTTAATCATAAGCGAGCTGGCTGGCTTTGTCTTTTGGCTTCTTAGCCACAAATATATCAGTCCATATATATATATAATGGACTAATATATATATATATACACACACACTAATATATATATTAGTCCTTATATAGTATATCTATCCTTGAGTCCTAGGAGAAATGGAATGGGAAAATCCACTTTCACCATGCAAGGACTTAGCATTGTGACTTATGTTTCCTATGTCCACTCTTTGTTTTGTTCAAGCATCTGCACACAGAAGTGAGCCATTAGACTTTGAAACAACAAAAGCCAGACCAGCAGCAGCAGTGGTGCGCAGTGCCCTGCTAGAGGGGAGGTCGTTGGCTCAGAGCCCCCAGCCTAAGCTCATAGAGCAGAACAAACCGGGATAAATGGTCAGACCCTATTTCTGGCTAATTCTGCAAAATGACCTGGGATGTTAGTAAACATTTCAAAATATATTTATAATGCCTTAAATAAAACTTCCCTCCTCCCTGGGTTCCCAGATTTTTGAACCTGAAAAGAACTTTTAGAATCTTGTAGAAAACTTCTAGGTCACAATCTGCTTAAGTGACTTGACCAAGGTCGTCCTTTGTCCTAATGAGGAATAAGGGCTTAGCCTGGTTTGGAACAGGTTTCTCTGAATCATTAACCTCACAAGAAAACACTGTATAATGTATCCTCTTCTTAAAGAAGAAGAACATGTGTTAGTGTATTAAGGACTGAGTTCTGTGTTACCAAAAAATAAAATAAAGTAAAAGATAAAGTGTGACTTCATTTAAATCGAGCATTTTCCCAAAGGCATCAGAGTGCACAGAGCCCTGTTTTGCAGAATGACCTTTGGGAAGTGATGCTTTGGATGTGCTAGTCTCAATGAACGAGCACATCTGAAAGAAAGAATGGCAGAGTAAATGTCAAGAAAATAAGCCAATCAATCCCTTCCAAATAAATAACCTAGCATTATCCAAACTTTAGTCTTGATTATTGGATTATTTTTGTTTAGAGAGGCAGGGCCTAGAGATTTTTAGTATTAAAAAGTCTCTAAATTGATAAATCAAACTCTGGAAATCTTATTCTTAAGTTAAAAAAGTAAAAAGCATGACTTCAAACAGTACTTACTCATTAGAATTGGTGAAGTCAGTAAACATTCACATGTTAATGAGTGGGTGAGAAGACATTAAACCATAAAAAAAAACAAACAAAAACAATGTTAACAAACTTAAAAAGCAAGCACATGGTGTAAAATCTTAAAAAAAAAAACAAAAATAAAAAACAGATGAGGAAGAAAGCCATAGTTCCACAGCCATTACAATACATATATTCTCTCTTTTCCCCTAGAATGTTGGCCTAAATTTTTTTCCTGTGCTTTTTTAACTTTATTTGCTTTTCATGTCATCCTAATCCTTAAGGACTTGTTAATGTCAACTACATTTTAAAGGCAGCCTTCAAATTTCCAGGCACAATTTGTGTATAATTTTCTGAAACCCCCTGAGGACCTGCCTTGGCTTTCTCTGCCCATTCACCAAGACTTAGGGCAGATCGATCTTGAGAGACCTAATGATGGTGGAGGGGAATGCGATTTATGGGGCGTAATGTGATTTCCTGGGTTCCCAAATTCCACAGCCCCAGGAAAGGAAAACACAATTAGAAATCCACATCAGTGATTCTTAGTTTGCAGGAATCTCAGGCACAAACTAGCCTAACTCGCTGGTTTTACAGATGAGAAAACAGGGTCAGAGAAATTGAGTGCATGACAAGCTAAATCACAGAGCCACTTAGGTGACGAGACAGGACAAGGGCTAGGGCCTCTGTGCCTGCGTGTGTCCTGTCCACGCCATCACCGGGGCACAGGTGTGTTCGGGCACCGTAAGAAACCGGGGAAATGAACAGCCAAGCTGATGTGGGCTTAGTCAAATGAATTTTTCCAGGTAGCTGGCTTTCACTAGTTTTAATTAAACAATTTGTAAGCTGATCCAATTGGTGTAGAGGTTGGTAAAATTTTTTAATGGCAATGGAAAAAAAAATTGTTGTGAGGCTGTTTGCGAATCATGGCGTGGCTCGCACTTTCCCTTCTCAATGAATGGAAGGGGTGATGCATCATCTGATGGACTCGGAAATGAGCTGGGAGCTTCCTGACCAAGCCCAGTGTCCTCCGTCTAGCGACACCAATTTCACAATATTTGCATCTCAGGACAACGTCAAGGCATAATTTGCTGGGCACCCCAGTTTGAGACTCAAAAGCAGCAGCAGATAAGCCTTTCAGAGGACAGCAAAGACAGGTTCAGCTGACGCTGCCACTTAAAAGCTAGCACGCGGGAGAGCGGGTTTTACCATGCTGTTTGTAGATGGGTGGTTTTCGGTAAATGTTGATCCCTTGATCTGTGGAAATGAAAAGCAAAGGTGTGTGATTATGGGCACCCGTTCAGCGATGGGAAAAACAGAGCAACCAGGAGGCAAACCAACTGAAGACTCTTGAACAAAAATAACCCCGAAGGTTGACTTTTGTATTACAAAGAGTGAGTTACTAGGAGAAGAAATCACAGGAATGAGCGAATTGCTATAGACAAGTGACGTGAAATCCTTTGTAATACATCTTTAGGGTATGTAGCGATGTCGGTAATTCACGAGCCATTTATTTCAAATACACAGGACTAAAACAGGAAGAAATGCGAGTGGTGGCGGTACTCTACGGTGAGGAAGACATAACCAGTTTGGGGAAAATCCCCAAATTGCTATTGTCTAGAAATTGAGCTCCCAGTAGATACCAGGGGCTCAATTTACTTTTCAACTAATGAGTGGGACAGTAGAAAGCAATGTAGTCAAATTAAGAGTATTTATTTAAAGCACAGACACACTTTTTAAGTGCAAGGCTAGTCTGATGTGCTACCAGGATGTTTGACAAAATCCTAACTTCTACAGGCCAATTCTTTTTTTTTTTTTTAAATAAAGAAAAAGACTGAGATGCCAAATATTATTCACATATTTACACAGGGCCCCATTGGATCATGCTACCATTTCACTGTGAGTGCCAATACTCTGGAAATTTCAAAAGCTGTTTCTGCAGAACTGCGGGCACTGCGTCTTGGTAGGGCATTCTTCACGCACTGAAGGGGCTCAGCCGTGAAACGCTGATTTTCAAGGTTCAGTGAAACTTTTTTAAAAAGGCAGTCCTATCTTAGTGGCATGAATTTCCTTGAAGTTTCCTCTGTTTCATTAGGTCGGTTTGGAATGCAAAAGGAAAAAAAAACAATGACAGATTCCAAATGTGTATTCTAACATTAAAGTAGTGGGTAATTTATTAAAACAGTTTCAGCAGCTAAAAGAAGCAAAACAACGGACTTCCCGGGGAAAAATAACATCGTGACTTCTGATGGCCAATCTTGCCTTTGCAAATTGAGCTGACCCTACACATTATGATGTTGATGGGTTCTGATTTTTCCAGTTCTGGGTGGCAAGTTACTATTGGTGCCGTGACAGCAAATGCCTGTGACTACAGTGTGATGCCGGCAGCCTGAATTGCAAGATATCTTTGTGGGCTCTGGGGGTGCTTGGTTGGTTCTACACTGCAGGAAGACCACTCAACCAACTCCATTCTACACCCCGCTCTGGAAAGTCCGTGGAAAGAATCTCCACGTTGGAGGCAAACAGGAAAAATAAAAGTACTCTGGAGAAACGCTGTGGTGTGATCTTCAGAATGAAAAGGTAGCTGATGGCCCCCATGATAATTAGTCAATGACACCAAGCCACAGCGTGATGTCGTAGAAGCCACTGATAGAAAGGTAAAATCAAAATTTTAGTGAGAACAAAGAACAACTCTACCCTCATTCCTTCACTGCCTACCTCTCACGCCCCTTCGAATTTTTTTTTTTTTTTGAGAAAACTTAAACCTTCAATACGATGCTGGCATTTCACATAAAAAATTTTTTGAAAGTCCCCCTAGGTCGGATCCTGCAATTTAGGGTTTGTCAACCATGTGCATCCCAATTTGAAAAGCATGAGAAATGGAGACGAGACAGAGGTGACAAGGCTACATTCTACACTGTGACAGGACACCATGACATAGACCGCGTCAGCTCCTACCTGGAACATGGAAATGTTTAGGGGCCTGAACGTAAGTTGGAGTTAGAGGGCGGCTGTCTGGCCGGTGGGGGAGAGGGGAGTCCCGGCCGCTGGACGGCTCATTGCCTCCAATGAGAAGAATGGAGAAAACAAAATGAGAAGAGGGACAGCAATAAAGGAAACAAAGCGCGCTAATAAAAATTCAAAACAACACACGGGGAGAAGGCACGTTAAAGAGGAGGCACAAAGGAAACAAACTCAACTTATCAACTTGGTTCGCAAAGGTGATACAAGCACTAGTTTTCCGAGAGCTCGGGGTTCGAAGAACGAGGTGCGAGCAGCCAGCAGTAAGATGCGTCATGCCAATGGCACGTGGTAGGAGGCTGTGAGCAGGCAGCACGTGGATCGATCGGAGGGCAAGTTCGTTAAGAGGAATGGAAAGGCACTTGCTAATGATTCGGGATCGGTTGTTAGATGGTTAAACCCCAAGCATGTGAAGGACTGGGATATGCAAACCCAAATACAATCCAGGCATGATGGCAGAGGCTGGTGGGCGGACTACATTTCTTTGAATGGAGGGCTGAGTCTGGGAAGCTGTGTGGTCGCCCAGTCCTTCCCCTTAGCAACACAGGGTGCCTTCATTGCAGCATTATGTTCTGTTTCCTCACTTTGAAACACACCAGATGGCTCAGACCCCTTTCTGCCAGGTACCGGGGGCCATTTACACCTCTCTCCATCTTTCTCTCCAAAGATGAGGCTCCCCCCAGCCTAACAATCGTGTCACTGAAACATTTAACTGAACACCTGCTACGCTGGGCCCTGAGTTACGACCTTGGATAAGTAGATGAACGAGATTTAGTCTCTGCCCTCAAGGGTCTACCTAAGGAGACAGACTGAAGACACATAAAAATTATAACACTCAGATAAAGGTGTGCATCATCAATTCTTCAGGAAAGCTACAGAGAGACATTAGAACTGAGTAGGGCATGGAAGAGTAAGCTTGCCAGGTGGTCAGTGGGCTCAGGTTCCAAAGGGCTGGAACGTTGTGAGGAAGGAGGGATGGAAGGGCCATAGTGGGTGGGGACAGCAGGACTGGCCAGTGTGGCTGGAGGGCATGGTGTTTTTGGAGGAGAGGATGGAGAAGAGTCTGGAAAGGATTGCTGGGGCTTGGCTGTCATAGCCTTGAGTGCCACCAAGCCACCATCCCTCCCTTCTGACTCTGAGAACTGCAGGGATGCACTGGGAATGGGGAGAGGTTGGAAAGAGATCCACTACCACCCTACATGGCCCCCTCCCCCACGTTTGGGCAAATGCCTGCCCCAGGAACACACCAGGAGACGTAGTACTATCAAAAGTTAGTGATTAGTAGTGCAATTACTGTTATGATTGAGTTGTAGGTGTTCTTTACATATTTTGGACACAAGTCCCTGATCAGATAAATGACTTGTAGAGATTTTCTCCCATTCTGTGGGTTGTCTTTACCTTTCTTGATAGTATCCTTTGAAGCACAAGTTTTAAACTTTGATAAAGACCAATTTATGCATCTATTAGTGTGGGCAACTTTAAATAAATGATAGATTTTCAAAAAATTGAGTATGAGCTGATTTTTTCCCACTGTCTTTATTTTTTAAAAAAAGAGATATAATTGACATATAACGTTGCATTAGTTTTAGATGTACAACAGCCAATTTCTTTAAGTAGGTCAAACTGTTCTAAATCTGGCCAGCAAAAAATGAATTATGTCAACTGCTGGAGTTTTAAAATAACATGTTTCATAACATTTTAATTTCTAGATATGTATATTTTTAGGGAACTAGATCACAGATCTGTACCACATGGACAGTAAGACATTTCAGGTATGAGATATGAACTTGTCAACTGGCTCAAATATATATTCGAAGTTTTTGGTTTTCATGCTCTGAAATTTCTGTCTTTTTTCCCTCAAGCCACCTTAGCATCTGGCTCCCAGGATATGATAGACTTCATTACTCAAGTCAGGTATTAGCTTCTAAACATTACGAAGCTTCACTCCAAACTGATCTATTAAAAATTAGCTCATTTCAAAAAATGTTATCTCATTCACTATCACTCTCCTAAAGAGAAGTAATCAGTTCATGTCTAAAAAAAAATGAATATAATTAACACAGATATAGGCCAGAGGGGGAGGAAGAATATGGTTTATGTTTAGAAGAAAATCTGATTTTAAATCTAAGGAAGAATTAGAACAAGGTCTCATTCATCTCTGGGTGCTCCGCATAGCGCCTGGCCAAGAGTGAGTGTCCAGTAAATGCCTGTGAATGGGTAATCGAAGGAGGCTGATGAATTAACCCTACAGCTATTAGTGGTCAAATGCAGGAAGCGCCACTGAGGACTAACCGTCATCGTCCTCTTAATTAAAGGCAGCAATGGCCTCACAACCTCACCCTGTAAGAGCTTTCCCATTGGAGTCAATCCTCAATAACCCCAATTTAATTGTTCCATTTCAGAAGGATTCTTTACTCCAAGAAACATTAGGAATCATTCAGAAGAGCAGCCCATAAATGAGAAATAGAATAACTGTTGTGGGCTATTCCCAAAAGGAGTTCTAGAGACTCAACTTTCTTGCTCTCTTTGAGCTTGTCCCTTGAAGACTCTTTCACAGACTCTGAGCGCTGGCTGCTACTGCCCCCACTGCTCCTGCCCTTCATCCTCCACCTCTGACCTCCCTGTACTTGTCCAATCTCAGATATTTCAGGGAAATGTCAGCATAGGTTTGGTTGTAATACCCAATCAGGAGATAATTATTAGCCAGTGCCACGCACACATACAAATGTCTGTGTACATGGGACACAAAGGTTTAAGGCCGTTGGAGTTGGCACTTGCCCAAGTGTTAAAAATCTTTCTATCATTAAGGTGCTCTGTTGGCGATGGGCAGTAGAAGCCCATCGTGCCAGGATACAGTTGGCGACTTTCTGACTTCCCACGGGGGCGCCCAGCTGAGGGCTGGCCCCGGCTGGGCATGGTGCTTTGTTTGGCCGCATAGCTTCAGCAACCATTGGCTTTTCTAGTTCCTAGACAAAGCATTAGTATGTCCAAGTCTTTGTAAGTAGATTTTACTCTATCATCAATTAAAGCCACCCACAAAACATTTTAAAACACCAGTTAAAGAGTGCCTCAGCAACACGCCCACCTAAGTGATTCTGCACAATATGATTTCCACATGTCGCTAGGGCTCACTGGGAATAAGGTCTTGGAATAATACATAATGCTGCTAGGTATCATATTCTTAGCCCTTGAAACATCAAAAAGGCATTACAAAATTTTGGCATTTTTCAAAGAAAAAGAAAAATTCTCAAAATGACACCGGTTTCCAAATTTGCCAACTTAAATACTTGAAATGGTAACGCTTTTAACTCTGTCTTGGGAAGAAATAACTGATGAGGGCCCTAAAAGGTTATTTTTGTGCTTTGCTCATTACTTCAGTGAGGTTATATATGCGGCATCAGATGAAATAGCCCACATGGAAGGTAGCCTCATCATCTACCAGCCCAGACTCAAGACATTGCTGACAAGTAATGTAATAGTGTATATTATATAATATTGTATACCACACTCAGCGCCATTTTGTTCGCTTAAATAAATTCTTACATTGGTTCACTCTAAGTTGTTAGTGATCTTAGCTATTGTGATGAGAAGCTGCCATATTAAAATATATATATTTATATATTTCTTGGCTTTCAGTTGTAGCTTCTCCCACGTCAACCTAAGAAGCCAGTTTTCGGTCCTTAGAAGATCATTCACGTGTAGAATTCTCACTGTACTTACTTAACAGACTCAAAAGCTCTGTCCTCATTTTCTTTCTTCTTTCTGGCACCCTGTGTGTCTAAGTGAAAGATTCTCAGACAAGGACTGAATGGGAATGGCCGCACTTCTATCTGCTGGGGAAACCTGCCGGAGCTTAGCTTTCTGGGCTCCAAGTACGCACATCCCAAAATACAGATGAATATTTTGAGGGGACCTTAGAATTGGCAGCATCTAGAATTTCATGACAGAGTTTCAAGATTGCTGGTTCTTGTCTAAAGCTTCCATACGTGGCCCTGGCTGGTGTGGCTTAGTGGGTTGGGCATCATCCTACAGACTGAAGGGTCACAGGTTTGATTTCCAGTCAGGGCACATGCCTGGGTTGCAGGTCAGGTCGGCAACCGATTGATGTTTCTCTTGCTCATGGATGTTTCTCTCCCTCTCTTTCTCCCTCCCTTTTCCTCTCTCTAATGAATTAGTAAATAAATAAATCTCTAAAAAAAATCAAGTTTCCATAAGCGCCATGGTTTCCCTCAGTGAGTGTCAAATACTTATCTGAACCATAGCAACTCATTTGATTTATACTTCATGGACACAGAACGTAATGTGTAACAGTATTTCAAAGGGGAGGGAAGAGAAACTCAGAAAGCACAGCACAAACAGATCCCAAAACAAAGTGGAAAAGTTCTTCCAAATCTCCAGGCATGCACTTGTCCAAACGGTCCAGCAGCGACATATCAATGCAGGATGAGGCCACAAGGAAGGTCGGAAGACAGAAATAAAGACGCACTTGAAAACAAGACAGACGTCACAGAAAATGGGTGGGGAAGCCAATGAGACAGAGCCAGCCCGTGATGTGTGTCTCAGCTTCACACCCATGCAGGCACCCTCAGCTCCACAGACCCTGAGGACAGACCACATGCACGAGAAACAAGGACCAGGAAGTGGGCTTGGGCAGTGGGAGGCTGGGCTTCAGGCTGCCAGAGAGGCAAGGATCTCGTACTTCTAGCTCTGCCTTCCTGAGATGGTCATCCCACCCTGGGGGCCTCAAGCTCTCCAGCTTATACTTGTTTCAAAAAGTCCCCTGAGACCACAATACAAGCTCCAAGATAAAAAGTAAATACTCAAATGAAGGGCCAAGGGAAACCTGGGGTACTTTGCCCATGTGTTTCTCCAATGGCTACAAGTTCCCTCCATTCTGAAACTTCCAAATGCTGGAGAGGTCTTCCAAGTAAACGGATGTACATTTTTCACAATAACCAAGACGTCATTCTTTGGAGAACCAGCATTCAGCCATTCAACAATATGAGGCTTTTAAAGCAATATAGTTGACATGCAAATTCTCCATGACTCATGTTGTAGTTTAGCAAAAAGCTCCTCTGATTTTGAAACTAAGCATATATATGATGTGCATTGTATTTTCTGTCTGAGGTATATGAACTATTTCATATGAACAAACTATAGGTGTACATCCAGTGAAAAGGAAAGGGGAGATTATGAGATGGTTTTTAAGTATAAGTTCAGGGTCATGCTAATCCCTCTTGGCCTAATGTTTTTTATAATTTAAACCCATAATATTTGAGTCAAAAACTTCACATTCAGACTGAGAACAGAAAAGAAAGTATGCCCATATTTTTTAAATGAAGCACCATTGAGGCATACAGAGGTGCTATAATTTTTACAACTATTTGATATTTCTTTTGAAAAGTAAGAAATCATTAATTTTGTAATTTACGTGACTGAAGTAGCTGTTTGTCTTACCCTCAGTAAGAATGCAATTTTCTAGTGAAAAAGAGGTGGAAAATAAAAGTTTGCTTTGAAAACTTATACTCTATGTATATTTTGTACTGAAAAGCACACACCTAATCTGCATGAAGGATGGGAAGGCCTGGGGTCTGGTCCAGCAGCTGCCAGTTCCTGGCTGTGAGCCATCAGCCGGGTCAGTGAACCAGAGCCTCCCCTCTTCACCTCCACCTGGGCCTACTGGGGACTACTTCAAAGGGATGCTGCAAAGAGCAAATGGAATGATGGGAAGTGCTTTAAGAGCACCCTGATGAGGTGACATTCACAAAGTTACGTTAACAACCCAGGGTCCCACAGCTAGAAAGTTGGCAGAGATGATACTCAAACCCAGGACTCTAGTGTCCATGTGAGTGTTCCATCCATCTCTCTCCACAAGTTGGCTCACCGACATAGGTATGGTGAGTCTTGATATTTTTGTGATCTGTTATTTGTACAAACTTTGTATAACTTTCTAGAGCACAAGACAGTTTTCTTTCAACAAAAAGGTGTCTCTTCTGAAAGCTGAAGCACAACCAAACTGGCAGTTGACCCTTCATGGATTAAAAATGTATTTTCTCTTGCGTATTAGAAACAAGCAAACAAAATCTTGATTTGCCCAAGGGCTTCTATATTAAAGTCTCTTTAAAATACATCTCCGAAGTTTTTTTTCAGTGTGTCTTACGGTTTTATAAACATTGTCTAAACTATCATCTTGACATCTAGATACAAGTTCTTTTCCTCCAAGACACTCATTAGCAATAATCACTTTAAATGACCTGTCAAGAATTTTAGAAAGTGCTGCATCTACCAAAAAAGACTGATCTCTTTGCTAATGGAAATAGTGGGTCTTCAATAAGCACGTCAGCAATATCATTTTCCCAGCACAGGAAAGGCCAAAATAGCACACATAAAATGACTGCATGCTCAGCAGCACATCTGTGTGCAGTTGCCCCAAAATCCCAGTGAGCAAAAAGCAAATAGCTCGGGTTAGGCTGCAAGTGCTCTTCCAAGTGCAGCAGCGTTCAGGCCGCACAACCGAAGTGTTAGTGATGTGAGCCCTTGGAACGCAGGGTTAGAATCCTCAAGGACTGGCTTAAGACCCCTGACGACGTCTGCGCTTGCCTGTTTCTCCCTTTTCAGCTCCTTGCATTGGTTCATTTGGTTCACACTGAGACTGTGGAAAAGCTAACATCCTTCTGGGAGTGCACACTTGCTGTGTTTACTTCACCCCCTTGGGGGCTCTTGGCTTTCCCGACACACGGAGGGGAGCAAGAGACCTGATCGAGGACGGCTACGGAAGCACAATGGACAGTGAAGAAAAGAGTGGGCACGCCACACGGGGAATGGGCAGAACTGCGGGGCAGGGGATTGGGACCAGTCAAATGAAGATGACCACGTCGGCTCAAACCGAGAGGTTTAAGTTACGCGGCCATAGAGCTTTCTTATGCGGTCTGAAAGTTCCAACATTGTCAAGTAGTTAAGAGGCTTCACTAGTAAGGCAATTTTTGAATAGCTGTTGGGCTTTGCTGAGTCACATCACATACTAAAACCAGGCAAATACCCAGCTATATATTATATTTTGCTGTTGACATACAGAAACACAGAATGATTATATGTATTTTTCTGAGGAGTCGACAACAAATCTTATGGTCTGAGACATACTTCCTGTTTCTTCAGTGACAGCCCTTAGAAGTGACACATGTCTCCTAATGGGAGAGGCTATGCCAGTTCTAAGTCACCACTCGGTGTAGTCATGACACACGCAGGCATGCGGAGAGGTCGAAAGCTCGGAGCTAACTCTTGGAGATACATCTTATTAGCCTTCCCGGGGTGCTAATAAATCTCCACTATGCGGGGTGCTGCCTGGAGAAGCCTGCCTCCTTACCTTTGACATGGGGAATGAAGTGGTGTCGGAAGGGGGAGTTGGGGCGGGAGTCGCTGTGGGCGGAGCTGAGGCTGCTGGTGCGCAGGTAGGACAACCTCTGCACACCAGGAGACAGCAGCTCTGTGCGGCAAGGAGTCGGGGGCGGGGTGGGGTGGAGACAGAAAAGAAGAACAGAAATTAACACAGGAGCAGGGACAACGGCATCGTTCCAAAGCGGGAAAAATAAAGACGGTTAATCAGGAGTCTGAAACAGGAGGAAGGCAGAAGGGTTAAGAATGCACCTGCGCAGGGTTAGGCCAAGTGGGGAGAGTTCGCAAACACACAGGTTCAGGTCAGTACAGAGTCACTCGCTGAGAATAAATGGCTTTAATGAGAAGGAATGGCCACCAGGACACCCTTCGTCAGAAGGACACCAGCTACCATTCAGCCAGTGCCGGGGACATCCTTGCGACTCAAAGACGGCTGTTTTTAAAAAGCAACCGACAAACCAGAACCCTCTGAAACACATGTAAAAAAATGACAGTCATTTCAAGAACCTTGAAAAGAAGGACTTTATAGGTATGGGTCAGATTCTTTTTAAGCTGCAAACTTCTCCCACTGGAAGTTTAATTTTATTTTGCTTACATAGACCAACAACAATAAAAACACCAGCCCTGTTTGTGTCCCCTGGTGTCAAAGAGCTACTTGTCACCCCGAGACCTGGGTGGCAGCAGCACTGTTCCCTCGGAAGGAGACTGCATGGTAAAGCTAACCCAGGCCTGGGGAAGCACATTACTGCCTGGCGTCTAGAACTTACAGAGTGGGTAATTTGGGGAGCCCTGTACAGACCACAGCTAGATTCTCAGAACCCCGCCCGCTTCCCTTTACAAGCATAGTCCTCAAGAAATATTTATAAACCCGAGTAATTGGCATTGTGCGCATCTGTAACAGGCTGTGGAGGGAGAGGAGGGGGAATACTTAGAACGGGCAATTTCTGAGGTTACTGATAGTAGAACCGTGACTGGGACAGACGGAAACTTCCTGGTGCTCAGTAGGGACAGCATCATTCAGGGAAACACTGTCCCCAACTGCCACTCCCTCACCATTCAGAGGTCTCGGGGACAATTTCCCGGCAACCCCAGGTCATTCTGACCAGGCCGTGGCTGGGGTCTCGGTGACCTCAGCGATATGCCCATACACAGGGCTGGCAGCATAAAGGATTTCTCGTCACCCAAACAGACACGGGCTTCAATCCAGACCCAGGCCCAGGACGTGAATGAAGCGAATACAGTTATGCACAAACAGAGAAAGAACTCCATTTTCTGAAACTTCTCATTAACTTTAAAATGAAAGCGTGACTCAACAAATACTGAGCAAATATTTATGAACCTAGAGAAAACTACACATTATTAAAGGATCAAATAATAAAAATTCAGTTCTCTACAAGCATTAAATCTATGGGTTTGAAGAAAATATTGCAGCCCTTTAACATTTTATTCATTTCTTTTGATTTTACTTCATGAAATAAGTTAGCAAATAAGTGGGTTTGTTCTCATCAGCCTGGGCAGAAGAAGCAAGGAGCTTAAAATGAAGTTGTCACAGATGTACGTTATTTCCACTGAGTTTGATTAAAAGGCCCCAAAGTCTTCCTTTGCGAATCCATTTCTCAGGGAATTCTCAGTCTGGGCTGGGACTCCCCTTTCTTTTTTGACTCCACATATGAGACACCCACAAATAGGGACCAAATTCTGCACAGGAAAGGTCAACTGAAGTCCACTACTAGTTCATATTCTTGATCACTGTACCTCTCCAATAATTTTCTGTTCTCTAAATCTGACTCAGAGTCTCAGGGTTGGAATGGATGGCAAAAGTTACATACACCCCCGAGCTTGTGTACAACACTTTATTCCAGGAGGTGCTTAACCCAGCACGCTTGCTAACACTGCCTGCCTGCCTGCCTGGGTGAGGGAATGTAACAGACCGTCAACCAGTGGCCAATACTGGGTCTTAGGTAACCCTGACAGGCCTAAAAAACACATCAAAATATTTCCTTTTGGAAACCTTCATTTTAAGTCTAAAAGTGATGAGATTTTGTTCAAAACTAAAACACAAACAAAAACCAACCCCCCCCAACCTTTGTTTCCAGTCATTCCCTGCAAAATGTAATTTAAGAAATAATGAATATAAGCATAAAATAACTGTTTCAAGAAGAGATATAACACCAACTATAGTTGGTTATGAGTTTTCTTTCTTTTTTTTTCCTGCAAGAGGGGTATGTATTTGGCAGCCAGCTCTCAGTGCTGGGGGAGAAAGACCGCGGAGAACACGGACTGCCCTGCAGAGCGAAGCCCGGGAGCAGTGGCCTTACCAGGTCTGTGAAAGTGCTGTGGAGAGCGGGAGGTGGTTGGAGTGTAGCTGTGGCGGCTGTACACGGGGGAGTTGATGGAGCCCTGGCTGGTGGACCGGTGGATCATCCGGTCCCGCACGTCCTGGTACCCCTGGAAACGCAGTGCAAGAATGTGTGAGCGCAGAAGGTGTGTGTGGGCTGTCGCCACGTTCGAGTGATAGTGAGTTCCACAGAAGTGGCCCAGGGGCTGTCATGCCCGCCTGTTCATGGACACATTTTAGGGCCGTATTCCTTAGATACCACGCGAAGGAGCACTCTGTGGTTAATGCATCTCGTTCGAGACCTCTAGCACTTGCATTTACCAACATTTTAACGTGTAAAAATTATAAACTGCAATGTCGATAGAGCTCTGGGATAAGGGGGAATAACCCCGATGACTAGGTTTATGTGGGGTGCTTTAGTTTTGTAAAGTGTGTTCACCCATGTTGCTTCATCAGACCTGCACGGTAAGGAAGGTGGGATGTGAGCTCTCACCTCCCTTTCCCACAAATGAAGGATGTTTCGGAAGGCTCCCAGCAGGTAAGAGACCCATGTGCACAGGCACAGCCCGCTTAATCCCACCCTGTGTTCTGACCACTAGTCCACATTGCCCATGACAGTGACCTGGTGACATCTGAAGCTGACTTTCCTGGGGAGGAAGCTAAGGGTGGCCTCAAATCCAGGAAGGAATTCTGCTCACCACTTTGGGAAATATATTCCAAGGAAATAATACAAAGTGACCTTTAAATGGAAAAGTTTATCCAAAGATATTTATAATGCCACCATTTATAAGGACAAAACTTTGTATTACATGCTCAACAAACCGGGGACTAACTAAGTAAATTAGGGCAAGTATCCATTCAATGGAATACAATATCACCACTGGCATGTCTCCCGGGCCCAGATCTAGAAAATGTGTTAGGCATTCAACACAAAAAAATCACACGTAAACAGAATATATACGAACTAGGAGAGTACTAGAATGTTCTACACTTTAGGAATTGGTTGACCACTGAAGTGCTTGTCAACACAATGCATGTTTGGAAGCCAGTGTGAAAGGTGACTCTGTGAAAGCCTCCGTGACCATGGCTGTGTGAAATTGGGCACCAAATGGCAAAGAGGCTCTCGCTTGATCCCAGCTCACTGTAACAATCAATCCAGCAGGAACAACAACAGAAAGTCCCCAACTCACATGCCCGAATCTCGCCACTGGTCAGTAGTAGGAGTTCTTCACGGCTTCAGTGGTAATGATCAGAACACTAGTAGAAATCAACTGCTCATAGGACTCAGACCGGGTCTGGCTGTTTTTACCTCCTAGTCTCCACGTAAAGAGAATCTATTGCTGCGTCTTACAGTCATATCTTCCATGTAAGGAGTCCTACACTCGCATCCTAGTCTTGCACAGTTTTTCTGTTATTTTATTTAATGCCCTTTCTCCAAAAGTCCAGTCTAGGAAAGATCCAAGTGACTCCCCAATTCCACTCATTATAATTCTCAGAAACGGTACTCACTTCTGCTGATGGAGTAGGAGACAGAGTCCTTGGAGACTAGAAGAATAAAAGAGAATTAAAAATCACAATGTATATTAGCTGATCAGTTGTAATTAGTGGTGCTCATCAGCCTGGAAACATTATCGAAACTCCACAGGCCAGCACCCCGTGCCTGTGCCCTAATGTGGTGCCCAGAGAGCGGGGCTCAGCCAGGCACACAAGGACAGAGCTCCTGGGTGACTGGGCACACGTCACTGCCTGAGAACCACGGGTTCTGATAATTCCGTTGTGATGCTCTAGGTGACTAAACTTGACAACTCAGAATTGTGTCCTCTCTATGTCCTCTATTGTGTCAAACTATGCTGTTTACTACTTATGAGTTCCAGTGTCTGCCAAAACTCAGAATTTCGTAAATACGATCACTGAGTGAGTTACAACCACAGCGATCACATAAAACAGTCTGATGACTAAAACAGGCCTGCAGAGCCTGGGTCTGCGGCACCCTGTCCGGGTGGCCCTGCCAGCCTCACCACCTTTCACCTTCAGGCTGCCAGCCTTCTAGGCACACAGGCTTCCCTGGGGCCACCCATGGGCCATGCCCGCTTGCACCTCAGGGCCTGTGCCCTCTCTGTCCCCTCTGCCAGCAGGACTAACGCCCCATCTTCAAGGGGGTCTCTAAGCAAACGCACCACCATGCAGTGCCTTCCGTGACTCTCCTATTTACAGCAGCCCTAGCGTGCATTCCCCCTACTGTTCCTCTTTCCTCACAGCACTATCGCCCTGTGAGAGGAGGTTGCGTGTCTGTCTGTCTGTCTCCCTGTAAGTTCCATGAGGGAAGGACTCTACTCAGTTGCAACTATGTGTTCCCAGTGACTAGAACCACTCCTGGCGTACGTTAGGGGCTCAGCTGAGGCTTCCTAAGTGAATGAACAAAATGTTTACAATGGAAGTGCAAGACGATTTTAACTAGAAATGAACAAAGCATCCTGAAGAACATGCCTGGGGTGGATCTCCTGTTTCAGAATTTGCCCCTTTCTCCAAACTTGTGAGAAATGCTGGGCTTTCTGCTGGACTTTGTGGTGCTCCGGGCTTCTTCAAGGCCCGTGATCTGTCTGCAGCTATGGCTGTCTCTGGGGCTCCCTGGGGCAGGAGCCAGGCCTGCCTCTGCTGAGCAGGCTTCTGGACCCAGCCCACTCCTGCTCTCTGAAGGCACACACAATTCCAAGTTGCAGTGTTTCTAAAGCGGCAATATAAGGATTCTAGGAGAAAAGTGTTAGTAATGAAAGGAATACACACTAACATTCCTGATTTCTGTTTGGGGGGGACCCCTCCCGGGTACGACAATAACAATGCTGGTTATGATAGCAGCCAGCATTTTTGTTGCGCTCTTATTTTGTGCCAGGTATTGTTGTAATCTAAATGTTTTACTTAATTCTTAGAGAAAAACCTCTAAAGTATTATTACCGTCTTGAGTTTACAAATAAGGAGACTAAAATATGTAATTTCCCCAAAGTCTTATGGTGAGCAAATATCAGTCTGGTTTCAAACCCAGAAATGTTCAATTCAAAGCACAAGCTCTTGAGTTCGTATGTTTTTCTGTCCAAAATGCAGCCCCTGGGATACACACAGAAACATACACCCCCAAAGCCCAAACCCTGTAAAGCAACTCACTCCCCCCTTGCTTGTAAGACCTGCATGCTAGAAAATTCTCATCCACGCTCCAGGATCAGCCCCTGCACACCTGATTCAGGAACCTCCCTCCCCTCCTCCCCAGATTCAACTCTCCAGAGCGCAAGGCAATCAACCTGCATTTGAGCAGCAGCAGATGCAGCTACAGCAATGTGACCAGTAGGTGGCAGTACAGGAAAACAGATATCACTTTGCTGCTCAATGGACCATTTCAATGCAGTTATTTCTGGAGTAAAACCCAGATCAGAAAATAAATAAAAAGAATAATATGTTATTACCATAAATAAATATAAGTATAAATAAAAAATAAATACTATATGTAATTGTGAACAAATTAAACAAAGTCAACACATTTTCATGCCTTTTCTTCATTTAAGATCTTGAAGCACTGTGTGATGTTACAGAGAGTTTACAGTCTGTTTAACTGAACAACTGATTTCAGATCATTACTTGAGTAACATGTATCTGAGCGGGCTGAAATTAGTCTATAGATGATTCTAATTAAAAATAAAAGGGGATAAACTTAGAGGGAAAAAAAATAATTTAGGCCAGAGGAAAGAGACCAGGGGACCTGAGCAGGAAGTGACAACGGGAAACTCCCCACCCTGAAAGGGGACGGGGGAGAGGAGACCCCACGGACTCAGAGGCACTGGCCTGGATGCAGGATGGGTCTGGCGGGAGAGCACTCACAAACCCCCAGAGGACCGGCACAAACAAAAGGAATAGCTGCCATTTGCTGAGTATTTACCACCATTCTGGCTCTCTGCTAAGTGCTTGAATAGATTAGTTAATATAAATTAGCTTTGATAGATAGAAGTATCCAGGTATTTCATATACATTTATATCTAGGTACTTACATATAAATTTATATCTAGGCATTTACATATATATGTTATATATGTAAAATCATTAGGTGATACCTGATGCACTCCTTACTATCTGACCCTGTGAGGAAGACTCCGTCATTAGCCTGTTTCGCAGAGGAAGAAACTAGTGGCAGAATGATTCTCACACAAAGTCGTTCAACTGGCGTGTGGAGTCCCCAGGTTAAGCCAGGTAATTTGATTCCAGAACCCTGGCTCATACACAGTACTGTACTGTGGCACCATTCTCTCCATTTCCACCCCCATTTTTGCACATTCTAAGTATCTTACTAAGCTAAAAACTGCAGCTACCAAAGTTTAGGGGGTGTTCTCTCTCTCCTTATGATCCCCATTATAGTTCTGCTTGCTCTAAGATCAAGACCCCACACCCTCAGGAGACCCTCCCTCCCTTTTTCCTTCTGCACAGCTCACACACTCTCCCCTGACAACTGTGGCTTCCCAGCACGCCAACCTGCAACCTGGTACAAACTCGTATTCACCCTTCACTGCTGTTTTCTGTGTGGTTGGCCTGCTCTCCTTCCTCTCTGTAACCTCCTGAGGGCAGGGGTAGGGTTTTGAGCCCCTTCAAGCACCTGGCAGGAAAGGCTGCAAACAGTGTGAGCCCCAAAGGTCCCTCTGACTTATTTGGACTCCAATCGGTAGTTCTCACATGCGTGACAAGAGAGAAGTAAGTTGTATGATTTGCAGCTTCTAGGAACTTCTTACCTCTCCCAGGCTCTGTCTCTCCTGTTTGTCATCATAGCCTGAAGTGTAGAAAGGCTCATAGGTAATAAGGTCTGGACGTTCAATGTCATAAATTGCCTTGACCTTGGGAATGGCTGCTAAATCCTTGTAATCCAGGATTTCGTTGTCCACTTTTGCCTGGCAAAGAACGGAAAGCAAAGTTATTCTGCAGTCTCACCTTCAGGAAATTATTGTCTGTGCCTCTCCTTACTTGCTTTAAAAAGCGACAACCTTAAAAATAAAACCCCAAACACTTTGCTTAGCACCGCTGAACTCTCTAGAAAGTGGCCCATTTATACCACATATTAATTACCTTAAAAATATATCACCCAAAGCTTAGGAAAACATCTATGTAGCATTCATCAAGTGCAGAAGCCTGTACACCTTCAGGGCAATTCCCTAAATTTATTCCAGAGAAGGAAAACCCAAAAAAGTCCTCCAGATGGCTAAAAACAAGAACTGCATATTTAATAAACTAAATATTTAAATACCTCTGTGGCAGATTTTAAGAACATCCAGTATCAGCATTATAAAGTGCACAATTAATCCCCAAATACCTATATGCAAGCTAGGCGCAGCAAATGTTTCAAGTCCTGCGTTGTGTTACTGCATCTTATGGGGCATATACTTGATTGCTCCCCTGATGCTCACATTCACAGATGGATTTAAGTACCTGAACGAGAGCATCATGGAGAGGGCTGATCGACAAAAAAGAAAACCAGACCCCAGAACAGAAATAGAAGTCGTTTTGCGTTATTCCATTTTGGATTATCCACTCCGCTATTGCACTCTGCTACCTTGCTGGTCCCAGAAGTGCCTCTTCCACAAGCAGATACTTACATAGATAGTGTGCCCCGGGGACCCGGGGATACTGGAGCCTGGTCTGGAGTAAATGCTTTCCGAGGAAGTCCTGGTGGGCTGGAAGATAAACGGTGACTGGTGAGATCTCAGACCATGGCTTCAGATTCGAGACTGGCCTGCCTCCCTGAGCTTTGCTAAAAACTGAGCTGGTTAATAAAAGGAAGGTTTGTGACTTTTCTGAATAAGGGGAGAAAGAGCCTAGAGAGAAAGGTGAGCGGGGACTGGCTTGGTCAGCCTCAAAAATGCAGTCGGGGCTTTTCTTTTTACATTCACGTCCTTGTCCCCTTCGAGACCTGGCCCTGCCTTCAGCACGTTCCTCTCTGCACTGCCACAATCCCCAGGCACAGCTGCTGCGTCTCCACTCCCACCTCGACCGCCTCTGTGGGTTTCCTGCCTTTATTCCTGCCCTCTTCGAATCCACTCGGCACCCCGTGGACAGAGAAGTCTTTGAAGAACGTCGTTTGGATTGTCACCATCCTGCTTGGGCTTCACTGTCCACTTAGAACAAAATCCCAACTCCCAGGGCCTCCGGGTTTGGGCCCTGCCTTGCCCTCCTACTGTCACTCGTGAGCCACCACGACTCCCGAAGCACGTGCATGGCCCTGCTTCCGGGTGCTTATGCCTGCTGCCCCTCTGTCTGAAAGGCCCTGATCCCCAATTTTTCTCAGCTGATTTTTTTTTTTCTCCTACAGTCTTAGCTTAAATATCACCTCCTCAAAGAAGCCCTCCCTGATCTCTCAATCTGGAGTTGGTTCCCCTGGTTATTTTCTCTCATATTTTCTTATTTTTTCCTTCATGACTAAAATTTCTAATTTCATGTGTATTGGCTTTCTTGCATGAAGTCTGGCTCCCTCATTAACTGTAGTTACCATCTCTGCCCTCACAGGGTGTATTTTTTCATGGTACATGCCCAAAGAGGACGTACATACTTGTTGAGGGAAGGAGCTAGAATTTACCGGTGTAAACAGATACTCAGTTTGTGGACACTTGACTCACATTAACTACATGACTTGAGGCTGACCGCACAGAGAGTCATTTAAAAAAGGTTAGTGGTCAACCACTAGGGAGGGTTAAAAAAAACAAAACTGGACTTTGTAACATCCGCTTAGAGAGCCCTGCGGTTATAGGAGCAGGAGGGATGCTCTGCCAAGAAAACCAAAGGCCCACGTGGTCTCGGAGGACTTGCTCCCCTGCACAGCTCTTCCTTAGGGAAAGTAACTTCTGTAGTTCTCCTTCAGGAAAAGGACCTTTCCCCCTTCGGGGCTGTTTCTGGTGTTTAGCACCTTGAATGTGAATGCTACTGGGCCAGCAGAGCTTCTGAAAACAAGGATGTTACATCACTAATTCACATCTGAAACAACGAAAGCCAGCCCGCCCGGCCAATTCCAGGCCGGCAGTGCCCAGACTCACGCGAACAGTAAGAACGATCATCTCGGGCAGCGTCTCTGCTGTCTGCAGTTCCAGGCTGGACGACGGGCTTGGGGACCTTACACTGTGTGCACGTGGACTAGTGCCAGGCTCATGGCGAACAGGCCCTTGCTCCTAGCGTTACAATTTTCCAACCATAGTCATATCTCAATACGAGAAAACCCCAATTCTGAGTATGTTGAAAAAGAAAGGATTCACATACCACCACCACTCAAAAAGTCCAATTCCTCAATTCCTTTCCTGATCAAAACACAGAAGTGACACACAGTGCGGCCCTCCTTCAAAAGGAGATGCCACTCCTTAGCAAAGCCGAGCCAACAGGTACCCTTGTGGGACACTAATGAACTCCGGGCAGTCCTCAGCTTCAAGTGACTGGGAGCCCCCATGTGCCAAACGCAGTGTCAAAACGAAGCCTCTTACGTAACAACACAAGAATGCTAGTAGTAGCCAGTACTTGTTGCCCGCTGACTGCGTGGCAGGCCCGGGCCGGGCCCTCCCCAGGCACGGTCTCATCTAATCCTCTCAATAGCCCCATGCTCTGAGCCACACAGGCGGGCCAGTATCAGGTCTGAACCCTAGAGACAGAGCCCAGGCTCTAACCTCTTCCTGCATTAACATTTCCCCCAGTGTCAGGTACCTGTGACCATTTGTTTCCCAACAACGGCTCAGGGACAAATGAGGTGGGAATGTGGAAAAACAGAGATCAAGTAGCAGAAAATAATGCCTGCAGGCCAAAAATGCTTTTATTGCCATTAGCTCTGTAAGAACCACGCACTAGTTGACTGTGTTGTTGGGGTGGGGTGAGAACCCTGTGCTAGCTGTATGGGGGTAAGGTAAGAACCCCACATTAGCTGTGTGTTGTTGGGGTGCTGACTGTGTTTTAGGGTGGGGTGAGAACCCCGTGCTCGCTTGCTGTGCTGGGGTGGGGTAGGAGAGGATGCAGGACAGTCAGATGTCTTCAGTTACTGGCGTTGCTATGACAAAGGCGTGTTTTCATTAACCAGCTAGCACGCTGTGTGAATAACCAAGTGCACACTGAACTTTGAACTTTGGGGTCTCTCTCCTGTTACTCATCCTGACTTCTTGCCAAAAGTGGGCCAGGGACACTCCCTGCTTTCCCCATAACGATGCACCTGGGGATTGCTGTGAAGCGTTGTATTCTCTCGTGTGCCCCGAGTGCTCACAGGAACACAGCTGGAGAATATGAGCACACTTCAGAAGGGGTTAATGGTCTCTTCCAGGGACAGACAACCCCACCAAAGAATAGGCCCCTTGGCTGAACTAGCCTGTTTCAGCTCAATCTCTCTCTCCCTTCCTTCTTCACCAGATCAGAGAATCCAGTGACTTACGCCGGCTTTCTCAGAAGCATTTATCTGGTTCATTTACTAGTATTATTGAGTGAAAGGCTTTAAGAGTTATCGAACAATCTGAATTTTTGTCAAGTTCCATTTGACTCTTTAAAGTTTAAAGGTTTTCAGATCAGAATCACTTCCAATGTGTATACCCCTGCCAGAGATTCTCTGATTCCAAAATAGATATTTTAGATTTTTAGAGTCAAGTAGTGTTCAAGGTCAAGTTGATGTCCAGCAAATCCACTGATGCTCTGGCTCTTGTTAAAGAGATTGCTCGCTTGGCCATGTGCATCTTCAGATCATGTAGCAGTATTTAAGAAAGGCTGAAGATGCCTCTTAGAGATTCAAACACTGCTCTTTCATTCACTGTATTCACCATTGTTTGCTCCTGCTTCATTCTGACCTCCTAACCTTATTGTAAAATTCACTTCCATGGGTACATTGTGGCTGTATTATATTCCTGCTTGCTCATTTTCCTGCAATAACCCTCCCCTGATTCCTCTCTAATGTGAAATAATGGGATAAAACACAGCTCTGTATAATGTAATATAGCAAGGTTAAAAGGTCAGCTTTGGAGTCAAATAACTTGGTTCAAATCTTGGCTCTACTGATTGTGTGATATTACAGGAGATTTTTCTTTTTTCTTTTCTCTCTTTTCTCTTTTTTGGACTTTCTCGGGCTCCAGTTTCTCCCTTTATAGACTGGAGGAGAGGGTGCTAATAGCTTCTACTTCATTCGTAGGGATAGATAATACATACAAAGCTTCAGGTACCCTGCCTGGCACAGGGCCGGCACCCAGCAGTTTTCAGATGCTTGACATGAGACTGGATTTCTTAGCTGGATTACTAGTTATCTCAGATACAGAAGGATGGTACCGACTCTGTTTTGCTCCTCACGAGAGAACAGGCCTTTCAAACGTGAGCTGCCTGGAACTAGAGTAGACTTCCTCAGAGTTCTCTACCACTACCACACCTAGGCCTGCTGCCGCCCCCCCCTGCCCCCCACACACACATTGGAACTCAGATAGGTTATTTGTTACAGTACATGGGGCCGCAGTGCCACCTGGGGTTGACAGATGTCCTTCCCCTTCTTGAGAATGTCATTAGGAAGTGATTCTGTATCCTCCTGAGACAGAGACTTCCTGCTTCGATGTCTGCGTTAGTAATTAACTAACACCCTCCTGTGCTGCGTGGGGAAGACCTTGCATGGCGGCAGGGACCGGTCCTGGTTTGCTGCCTCCTGACCTGAGCCCAAGGTTTATCCAGCACACATGGATCATCTGCTTCTTGTCACATTCCCTCACGGCTCCCAAAGTGCCTGGGTTCCATTGGGAGAGATTAGAGTGGCCTCTCCCTTATGAAGATAATAAAAATACTTTTGAAAACTGAACTACCATTTTAGTTCAATATTGGGAATTTCACATTTCAGTTCTAAACACCTAGGATTTTAACATGTTGAATTTTAAATAACATCTTATTATTAAAAGAACCCTTTTTATTCTTCTAGCTGCATTCTTCCTCCTAATTTAACTAGTTAAGTATTTTTTAATCCATACCCGAAGACACTTTTCATTGATTTTAGAGAGAGGAAGGGAAAGAGAGAGAGAGAGAAAGAGGGAGGGAGAGAGAGAAATATTGATTGGTTGCTATCTCATATGTGCCTGATCAGGGATTGAGCCTGCAACCTGGATATGTGCCCTGACTGGGAATCGAACCCACGACCTTTAGGTTTACAGGACAACATTCCAACCAATTGAGCCACACCAGCCAGGGTTTTCTTCCTGGTCAACACATGACTTGCTGAGGGTCTCTGTTAGGTTAAACATCTTTGAAAGGCCCAGCCTGTCTTCCAGCAGAGCAGCTTAAACCCACTCAAACCAAACTCATTTCAACCTCAAAAGCACAATTACTGACACACCTTCCCTCTTTCGAATCCCTTCATTACCACTAACTTAACTCTATGTCACCCCGCTGGGCTGTGACAACATGTTACAGACGATCTCTATTTCTGCAGATAAGCCTTATGCACAATTATTTAACCTAAATTGATATTTCGACCCTTTCAGATATCCCAGCTAACAACAGTGGCCCAGTAATTACTAAATGAAGTCAATCATTCAATATGTCAACAGGCTTTGCTTCTGGAATCCTCTGTGAAAATTATGATGAACAAAATTACCCTCTTGCCTATATTACCAATGAAGATAATTTCAAATATTTATCCCTAAAACATGCCCACTTCTGTGTTCCAGAGAAAGGAAACAAGGACCTGGGGCTGAGCTGCTGAAGACAGACATAATCTGCTGCCCTTTAAGCTCCTTTCCTTCAGATTTGCAGGAAAAAATCCAACTTGAAAGCGCAGTTGAAAAAATTCAGTTCTTTGGCAAAAAAGACAAAGAGAAACAGAAAAAAGGGGCAGAAGGAAAGGTGGAGAAGGCATACAGATATGGAAAGGGTTATAGACTATGATCTCTCAATGCATTTTGCCAATAAGATTAGCCAAATAGTTTAATCCATATTTGGCAACAGGAGGAAAGAAACCTTCAGTAAGAACCTTCTAGTTGTATGGGGCTGTCCCCACTCAATCTCTCACGAAGAAGGGGTCCACATGACCTATATTTATCTCCTCAGCCAACTGTCAAGTACTCGCTTTTGATTTCAATAAAGTTTTTCATTTTCCTAAACAAACAAACAGAAACAACAGAGAGGTCTCGCCAGAAGACTAAAGTAGTTCATTTCGATGGGAAGGAGAAAAAATGGCATTTGGCTACTAATAGCAGATGATTGAAAATGCACATCTTTTTGTTGTCTATATGAAATCTTTTTAAAAAGCCCTCTAGTGACCTTTCAGCTGCCTTCCCCCATGCCTTGACATGGTCCCTCTGTCCCACTATTCAGAAGGCACAGTCACAAAGTGAAAATTACATCAAAGAGCTCTTACGTCTCCACTCCAGCTCCTGTCATTCTTCAAATACTGACCATTAAGAACAAACAAACAAAAAAACTCCCCAAAACTTACCAGAGCTCTACCTGGAGAGTAAGCAGAGAAACGACATTTTCCATTTACTTTCAATTACGGGCCACCATGCGCACCTGGTCCCTTCTTAGAAGGGGAGGCTGGAAGGCACTTTGCAGCCCTGCCCACCCCCACTCAGCAGGAGCCGGGTGCAACAACTACGTCCATCTAACTTGCATTCATCCAAAGCCATGCTCTAAGGAGGGAGGGCAACTGCAGGCAACGGGCAACCAGATCGGAAAGCTCCTATGGGACAACTACTGACATAAGATGACCGACACCTTCTACAAAGTGCTACTGCGGTCGACAGTACCTGCCTCGGGTTTCGGTTGAAGTTCACTAGACAACGGGGTGACAGAAGCTGCAGAAGAAGGAATACTTTTAAAATCTACATACATGGACTGTTCACTCTGAGGTCAAGAAAGGGTGAAATCCACTATTCTGAAAAAGGAATCTGCGTTTGAGAGGAAGCAGGAGTGGCTCAGGGGCGCAACCTTCCTACCCTGGGGAGTTTCACAAATGCCTTCAGCCTTCACAATGGCCGAGAGGCCTCAGGGTCTCTCCAGCACAAATCTTAATGCCTATACAACCTGAATGATTGTAAAGACCAAAAAGAATAAAATATTCAAAGGGAAAGCTGGGAATAAAGCAGGATGTACTGTAGTGACCTTAATAAAATAATCATCAACATTATATCCTTGACCTAGACACACATAAGGCCCTAATTACCTTCTGTAAAATAATATACACATGGTATTTTGTGCACAGGGGTTGGCAAAAGTAGGCTTACAGTTGTTCATATGGAAAATAAGACAATAATAAATAATCACACGAGAATAAACTCGGTTTTGCGTACTCACAACTGTAAACCTACTTTTGTCCACCCCTGTATTACAGGTTTGTAAGTGCCTATGTTATAATAGGTGAATGTTGGTTTCAAAAGGAACAAAAATCTCATGCCCAGTTTTTACAGCAGCCCTTTCATGCTCTAGCCTCTGAAAGGCACAGCAGAGAAGCTCCCGATTAGGATGAACACAAGTGATCCACTCGGATTATTCCCAGCTTGGTGCTGGGAATAGCATGTGTCTTGTCTGTAATGAATGACAACAGGAATTGCAAACACTCAGCCTGAGTTGTACCCTATAGACACAATTTGCTATTCACACAAAACTCTTCCAAAAGTAAGCAAAACTAGAACACGGTTTTCTTAGGTAATTTTATTTTCATCATTTTTTAAAATCTGCAATTCAGCAAGAGGAAAGGAGTGATTTCAGGATAATAAAAAGATATTCCTCCTATAAATTTGACTTTCCTCCACAACGAAACCAGGGCTGATTTCTGGGGCACAAAGTGCTGAATATCCCTGCAAGAAGCACAGCCAGTTTATCAAATAACTAAAGGTATCTGATAATATTGGGTGAAATGAGCTGCTGTGTAAGGACACCATATTTAAAAAAATAAAAATATATCTGTGTAGCCTGAAAATTGCTTTGGAGTTTTCAAGCTTCTTAAATGGTTTGGTGAATTGTTCTTCAATGGCCAGTGGGTGAAGGGGCCCTTGTCCATTGGCCTGTTTTCTCTGCCAGGCCCCAAGCTGTTTACAACTTTCTGTGACGGAGCTACAGTTGACTTCCTGGATATTTATGGCTGGATAATAGGGATCAGATGTCCCTTTTGAATAACAGGATAGGAAGAGAGAAGTTATTAAAGACAGATTTCTCTCTCCCAACCCACGACTTCTCAAGGTGCTCCACATCTCTTAAATTTAAGGGTCTGGAGCAAACCAAAATATTTCACACGTGATAGTGGCCTTTTTCTTCACATTATGAAAATGCGTCACCTGGTTATAGCTTTAGGCTAATAAAACAGAGCACTATTTGAGTTATAAAGTATACTATGAGGGGGAAAACCTCAAAAATTATTGAAAAAGCACCTTCTTGCCAAATAGAGGTACTAATTCTGGGCAACACTCATTTGCAGTGGGGATGATCTTTGGCTGCTCCTCTGGATTCATGAGACCATAATTTCACTTTATGTGAAAACCCCACCGCTGGAGCTAAAGCGTTAAGATAGAATGAAAATTGTATGACAAACACAAGTTGGAGTTTAATCCAGTATCACGGGCCGAGGCAACACACACGAGGCCGGAATCTGCATTTAAGTCCTGCTGCTCATGACCTGTGTAGCTTTGGGCTGACTTCATTCTAGAGATGAAGACACGTAGGGGGTTGATGTCTAAATGGTTCCTTTCCACTCTGACCTCTATATGTCTAATGAGGATTCAAATCACGAGAAAGAGAAGTTGAAATCAAAACGCTCCTCAGCCTTAGTGCCGTCTGGCAGGCACAGGGAAGAGGCGTGGGCACAAAGCCCAGACTGACGTGCTGGGTTGAAATCTTGACCTGTTGGCAGAGCTGCACAATGGGTTTTGTCGGGGCAAAGGTGGGGTTGTGGAAAGTCACTTTGTCATTTAACTGGCTGAGGATTCAATGGATTCTCAGAGACCCTGGGAGAAGGTCCAGTCTGTGCCGGGAACGCAATCTCCTGCCTCCCCGCTCACCCAGAGGCCTGGCTGGGAACGTGCCCTGCTTCTGTAGGACGTGCAGCAGGTCATGCTGTTCTTTCCTTAAACACCATCCAACTGAGCCAGGCTCTAATGCGCTTCTCTTTATCTTCCCAGCTTTCTCTCTCTCTCCCCTTGTGCAATAGTGGAAAGAAGAGTTATGGGCTCACAGAGACATGGGTTCCAATCCCAGGTGCTCCACTGACTTATCAGTGGTGTAATGCTGGGGAAGTTACTTAACTGTGATAGGTCTCAGTCTCTCCATCTGTAAAACGGGAATAAGGATAGCCACACACAGGAATTCTTAGAAAGGGCAGCTAACAATGTAAGTAAACCTCTCAGCCTCTGAAGAATAGGTGCCCACTCTCATTTGTTTCCTTTCCTACTTTGCTACTCCTTCTTCAACCAAACTGCTCCCTACCCAAGCTTTTCCCAGCACCCTGCTTTTGCTGTTCTCTTCAGGCCACCCCTGTCTTGTCACCTGTACATGTTCAAATCTAGACCAGCCTCCAGAAAGTGTCCGCTTCAGATTCTTATGCTCAGCTAATATTTCTTGATCTATGTGATTCATTTCCTGTGATATGTTTCTATGCTATTTCATAATTATTTCTCTGTCTTCTCTCCCCTACTTGTCTATGTCTACCGTCTACAGCTTCTAGCCCACGCGACACCTCGGTGCTTAGCAAATTATTTGTTCAGTGAACAAACGTGTCAACACAGAACCAAAAGCGTAGCTTCTAATGCGTTTGCTTTAATCAAGACGATGCTTTAGCCACTGCTCTAAATGAAAACGCTGATCAGAGAAGAAAGCAGCCACAATCAGAAGGTGAGACGCACTCTGTGGGTGAGAAGCAGGAGCCAGAGAAGTTATGTGGGAAAAGCAGCGCAGGGAGAGAAAGCGACAGAAGCCGGGGCCCAGGACAGTGCCCCGGGCCTCAGCCTAGACACAGAGCCAACCTGCAGTGACGGAGACCGTCCTGTGCGTCGGATCAGACTTTTGGGATAAAAGAAATCGGAGGAAGAATGCTGAATGTTTGGCGGCTGCCGTGAAACATGAAAAAAGGAGAGGATGAACAAAGAAAGAAACTCAATTCAGAAACACTATTAAAAAATCCTTCAGGAAAACTAATTTGATAGTAAACTCCAAGTGTCATTGCTAGAGCTGATGTATGTGAGTGTGGATGTTCGGGGGCCCATGTTTAAAAGCAAGCAGTATATTTACCTACATTCTAACCCCCCTGCAGCACCTTTCCATTCACTTTGGCTTAGATATTCCAGAGGAAGAGTAAGAAGGCAGTGAAGCCATTGAGAGATGTTCCTTTAAGAATCTGTTGTCACAAACACCCAGTGAGTTCTCAAATATCAAGAATGTGGATTACTCAGTGGCGCTGCTGCAAGATTCTTAAAACATTTTCATTTTGCTATGGTAACTGCACTAATGTGACACCCGGTGAAAGGCCTGGAAACCTTGGCTCAAGATCTGTGATTGGTAGACACACCCTTAAGAGAGCACAAGATTTATTCTCTTATTCTAAAACCAGTCCCCCTTTAAATCTCACCACGTCAGCATGCACCCCACTCGGGGCACATTGGGACTTCTTTCCCTCGGAGGTACATAATTCTCCTCACTTCTGACTTGCCAATGGTGGATGAGCCGGGGGTGGACCTGACCTCCCAAGTGGTAAATGAGGGCTTTAGAAGAGCACTGGAATTCTCTGGTAAGCTCCACCAAAGGAAGAAAAAAACAATAGCTCCTCTTGGCTAGAATGAGTGTAAGAATTTCACTAGTTGTTTTCATAAGCTTATCCAGAGAGTTCCATCAAGATGCCATTAAAATTGTTGATTTAAAAAAAAAAATCATTTTAGGAACACCATCTGCAAACTCAAGCAATCCTTCCTTAAGAGCCGGGACCACATTCCATGCAGTCTGGCCCTGTGTGCATTCTTGTCTTCGTCTCCCAGAAGATTTCACAGGGGAGGGAATGAGTACTCAAAGATGGTGCGAACCACTGGCTACTTGGGTGGTTTTTCTGGGCAGCCTCCCCAATATTGTGAATTTTATATTCTTATGATAAAAGTGACAACAAGCACTATCTTTAATGTTCTCATAATTTACAAAGATAACCCATTTTTGAAGCATCCGTGGTTCCTCAAAAATCCCAGAATCTGGAGCACAGACAAGGTGACTGTTCCAGCGTGTGCCTGCCCAGGTGATGGACCTGGGGGTTACACATACGTGCTCAAGTTGATGCTCTGCGTAAATGCAGAAACCCAAACCATCCTGATGTTGGGCAGCAAATTCTTTTCCAGTTTGTCTTGTCTTTACTCAATTATTCTGAGAAAAACTGGTTTTTTTTTCTCCACTTAAAATATACTACTACTAGGGTTACTTACATAGCTTCTTATGCCTGTTATTAGCAGATCACAGAGAAAGGAGACCATATAAGTCTGGCCTTCAGGATAAACCCAGTCCATTCTTTCCCCCGAGGCTCCAAGTGGATGATTGTCAAACTCCAGTTTTCCCAAGGGAACCACTAGGTTAGCTAAATGGAGAGACTGTGGTCTGGACCCAGTCTGAGTATTTCTTCGAAAAATACTCCCCAGCCCAGGTGAAAAACTGGGGCCGCCTGATCAGGATGCAGATTATGATAATGTCTTACAGCTGTGTACACTCATTGCTTCTGAAGTAGATAACATTTTGTCCTCTGGTGGTGTTCTGAGAACTGACGAAGACCAGAAGGCTTTACAAGTCAGGGATAAAGAGGGTCTATCCTTTTGCCTGTGTGCTCAAGGTGCCAGGAGAGTTACCAAAACGTTCCGATGCTATGTAAGAGTTAAGTTCTAAAACCATGCAGCCTGATTCTCATTGACATGTCTGGGCTCATCAGTTTCCCCGAATCACCAGCTTTTGCAGATGGAGGCTCCTCGGAGGATTTGGACGGGAGAGGGCAGCAGAATGCACCGAGAGCTGAGCGCTGGGTTGATGTGTTGCGTTATGGGCTAAGTATAACAATGTCTGGTGAGGCGGTTGCCAGATGTTGGACCTAGAACTTCATGAATCATTTTTTTACATCTGTGTGGTTGGACATTTCTCTTGAATGCGTTCCTAAGAATCTGACTAGTGAGGCAAGGCTTACTTTGTCCAACACAAGCATTTGGAACAAAAACCGCAATCAATTTAAGGTAGGAGGGCACCTCCTCCCCTAGCCAAATGGCCTTTCAGCATGGTCTGCTACAGAGTAAAAAAAGTCATGGAAAAGTAATTTCACCCAAATTCCAGCCCTGAGAGTGAGTCACTGTGAAACATATGGCCTGCAAATGCACCTGCCGCCACATCTCTAATTATTTCCTTACCCGCAGTTTTTCCTCCGTCTTGGTGGATTGTTTACAGTCGGGATGCCAAACGGTGGAACCTGGAAAGACACAGCGCACGCTCAGAGCCAGGGCAGTGGAACAAAGCCATGTTAGAACTTCTGAGAAGGGTTCACACCTCCTTTCCCCAGCACCAGGGAGTGTGGGAGCCCTGTGCCCATGTGAGCCAGGACCCCTCCAAACTCCAGGTGAGCTTTCCTCCTGTCCGAGCTTACTCTCCGAAGGTCATAATTCTCAACCACAGGGACCACAACCTGGACGCAAGAGTGCTTTGGGGCAAGAGATATTTAGTTCGTGACTGAATATCTTTTTTTCTAACCATATTATTATCTTTTAAGAATAATGTCTGCATCTTACTACAAGGTGCATTTAATTTCAGAATGATAAGCCATCAGCCATGTGTATGGAACATCAAAACAACCAAGCAGTTTAGATGAGGGAAATAAAGTCAAAACAGATAGTCTATATTTAGAGGCAAAACTCACTGAATTTTTTGGTTGATCCAACTATACATGGTCATCTACACAGATATGGGATGTCAGACAAACTAGTAGAAAGGTTGAAAGTTAAGTTACAAATCCAAAAGTTTCCTTTATCTTTCAACTTTTAATTAACTTTAGAAAGTCTTCACCTTAAACAAGGGAAGCTGCCACTTCAGTGTCGTTTTCTGGTGCTGGGTCCACGCCTTCAATTCCTCAGAATACAAAATATTTTCATAGATGGTCCCAGAACTGAGCAAAACATTCATATCCCACAGAGAGCGCTTATCTTATAAAAACGCAAGCCTGCCTACAAAATTTTGTATGCCCAGATATATATGGCATTTATAGAATTATGGCTAAGACCTATACATAAGGATATGTTCAAATGTGGGGATGGGCAGGAGAACCAGAAGGAGAACTTAAAAAGATTTAAGCAAGTTATGTTGCTAAGTTGAAAGCGGTGAGTAAATGATATACTGTAAATTTAATGAGTCCCTATGAAGACCAGACTCTGTACATTTCATTATCGAAACCCTTACTCTTTAACCAGCAATCTGTGTGCACTTGAAAAGACACCAAATCCAAGTAATTCTTGTATTACTTTATACCACTGAGCTAAAATAGTATTAAATAATGACAAGGAAAATACATTTCGCATCAGAATACTACTTTAACCCCTATTTAACAATCATTTCTATCTGGCCTGACCCAGGGCCAAAAAAAAAACAGCAGAAGGAGACAATCCAGACACACACAAACCACAGACTCATAGACCCTTCAGCGCTAACATTACTCCGAGGCCGGCTGCAAAGCACAGGAAACCCTCTTCCCGTGGAGAGTCAGGAGCCACAGGGTCAGGGCCAGGCCCAGGAGCTACATTCACTGTGAAGGTTCTATTGATCAGAGGCCGCTGGCCAGAACTCTGGGTTTGCACAGTGTCACATTGTTCTCCAGAGGTCAGGCACACGGGAATGTGACACAGATTGCACATCAGATGCTGAGGAAGAGGAAACTGCTCATTCTTCAAGGATGTGCCGAAAGGGCAAGCAAAAGTACTGAAGAGTACCCGGGAGATTCACAGCAATCCCCGGAATTCTGAACGCAGCCCATCTTAACAGACAGTCGGTTATTTGTAGTGTGAATGTGCTATGTGCGCACAGCTTGAGATCACTCCCTCTTTTCAGCTTCCAGGCCCAGACTCTCAGTCCCTAGCAGACACAGGGTTGACACGCATTCTTCTGTCTTTGTTTCTGAACGTTATAATCGACACACTAAGATCTAAAACGAAGCCCAGAGACCAAGTAAAGAATAAATCTGTGACATTCTGGAAGTGCAGTGACACCTGCCTATTGCCACTGCAGATTTACTGCCTGTCTTCAGGGAAATGTCACACCACGCCCAGATGAGACCACGAATTTGGGTTGTCACTTGCCTTTATTTGGGCCTTTAATATCCAGTGATTTTTTTAATCATAATTTCTCAGAGTGATTATCCTACAGCTAAAAGGATGTTTGGGATGTTAATTTCTCATATAGTTAGCTTTGTTTAAGGGGACAGTAGCCTAAGCTTTGCTTGAATATTCCAAAGTAATTTCTGTAGTTATATAAAAAAAAAACTCTAAGAGCAAAGCAAGCCATTCATTAAAAATACACAGTGTTACATGCAAAGAGACGTGAAGAAATGACATGCAAAGGCAGATGAAACCCAGTCATTACTAAAATTGAACAAGCAATAGCTCTTACGTTTCTTGCTAATTTTACTGATAAGCCCTTGTGCATTTGATGACTCTTTTACAGCTAAAAATAGCAAAGCGCTCCCACAGATGGTACTGTTTGGTGGAGGAGAGTCTTCCCCTAAAGCCTCTCTGAGAAGCTGCAGAAATTTGTAGGAGACAAAAACTAGTGATAGTTGTCCACTGGAAAAATTTCTCAAAATCATTTTCAATTAGAAAAACAAAACAAAACAAAACTAATGGCCTCCTGATAATCCCACCAGAAATGTCTCAATTTCTCTTTCAGGGACTTAGGGTGTGTTCTCTCCCTCTCCTTCACTATGAGAGCTATGTCATCTTTATGGGATGAAATATATCTGTGATGCAATTCACTAAATATGAGATTTTCTTCTCCCTGGAAGCTGGGGCAACAGCAGCCTGGGAGGCCTCAAAACAATCCTTCTGGCAGGAGGGTGAAAGGGGAAAAGAGGTAGTCGTTGTCCCGTGAGTAGCATTTCTCGAAATGCTCTCTCTCTCTTTGATCTTTCCCTCCCCTAGCAGGTTCCTGGAGAGGGCAGGAAGGAGGTGTGACCCTCACTCTTGCTTATATCCATAGCTCCAAACGTCTGGTCCTATTCATTCATTCCAGCAGCAACACGTTTGTTAACAGCCTCAGGGCTCACTGCCAGCACGTCAATTGCTTGGCTAGTTAATACTAACCCATGAGGTAACTTTTGGCCACACTAATTTTGGATCTGGATAGCTTTGCAGCTAATGAAATGCCTCCCTCTCTAAAAACAACCCAACAAACAAACAGCACGTGTTTTCCCCCCTAGGTGGGGAGAACTTACTGGATTCCTGAGCCCACCTTACCTTGAAGATACATTTCCTCTCCTTCTGTGAACATCTGGTTGCATCTGCTGCATCGTGCACAGCTGGGGTGGTAATGTTTGTCACCTGCCTGGAAGAGAAGAGGTAAGGGACATTTAGCCTACTCCTGCGCACTGTGTAAAACTTCTTTTCTGGACTTGGGGATTTGGAGGAAAAGAGGGAGTGGTAAGAAAGGAAAAATAACTGTCCAGCAACCCAACTTCCTACACCAACAGCCCTAGAAGCTGCAGCCGACCCCATCGGAACTGGGAGGGGCTCAAGACCAGCTCCCTGTGTTTGTCATGATGGGGCCGACTTGCCTCTCAGGGTTTTTGGCTTCCAGTTCCCTCTTGGCTTGGGCTCTCCTGGATGGTTGCCAGTTACACAACTCGTGCCTGAGATGAGTCCACTCCATCTCCCCCCCAAAAAACCATCTCAAAAACATTAACATCTGAATTAATGCTGGAGGCTAATGTTGGTTTGTACTAAGGCAATAAAAGGAAAGGATTCTATGGGCAGGTTCTAGCTTCCTTAGCCAAACAGTCTGAAAATAATAAAATCTATCCAGCTTATATCAAGATGAGGAAAAACCACAGTAAAAGTCACGATCGACTGCTTCTTTCTCAGACGGAACCCAAATGCTCTCCCGTGCTGCTTACAATTTTTTTTTGCCAGAATCTTGTATTAATTGTTTTCTGAAGAAGGCGTTTTACGAGACGGCTCTGTATTATCCCTGGGCATTCCATATTCCTAAATACGACAGTTGGCCTCACAGCAGGTGTTGACTTCCCCAAGGCAAAAATGCCATTGCACACAGTGACAATTCTCTAGACAGGTGCCAAGTCACATTAAAGTCATGCTCCAAATACATGCCTGGAAAAATAAAATCTTTCTGTGGACCACAAAAACCGTGCTACCTACAAATGATCAAATGGACTCTGCAATGAAGTCACTTCATCGGTAAACTAGAACATTTCTTTTGCCTTAACCAGGGGACAGGCAGTGCTGAGAGCCTGGAATTAGAAGTGGCTGCACCCTGGCCCTGCCTGGGGTCTCAACAGGAAGTCAGAGAGGCCAGAGCGACTCCTTTCTCACACGTTCCTCAAGAAACTTCAAAAGCCACTTAGCAACCAGAGTGTGACATGGTGCTCAGCTACTCAAGATAACCAAGTGGGAAAAAGGTGAAAGTGATTTAAAACTAGGAGCCAGGAAAAAAATCTTTTCGGTGGGATTTGCCAGACAATTCCAGAAGTGGTGCTATGGTTCTTGTCCACACAGTGTGTTTAATTAATTTTTTTTCCTGGGGGGTGGTGAGGGGAGAGTAGAAAATGTCAACACAAAGTAGCTCCTTTTCTTAGGCCATCCAGGGTCCAAAGTGAGTGAAGGAAGAGAGACGGTATCACTTACTTATAACCCAGGGAGGCTCAGCTGGGAGGTCAGTGCTGCGGGTCCCAGTAGGGACAATCTCTGGATTCTCAAGGGAAATGTAAGGGAAAGAATTAAGGCCCCTTAAGAGGAATCTGATGTAGTGAAAAAGCACACTCCCCAGTAAGCCAGGAATAGAAAGGAATTTCTTCAAGCTGACAAAGTGTTTCTGTATTTGGTGGCACAACATTAGAAGCTTTCTTATTAAAGATGGGAACAAGACAAAGATGTATACTTTAACCAGTGTTTCTTACATTGTTTTCATCCAAGCCAATGTGATAAGTCAAGAAAAAGAAATAAGTGCAAAGGTCACTAACAAAAGAGTTCAGTCAAGTAACTAGATAAAATAATTAACACATAAAAACCAACAGTTTTCCTATCCACTAGAAATACAAATTAAGTCAATGTAATGGGAAAACAGGACCTCATTTGTATTAGCGACAAACCTTTCAATGTAAGATTTACATAGAGAAAACCATAGAACTTAACTGATGAGCATAAAAGACTTAAACAGAGACATGGTATTTCTGGATGGAAAAACTAAATGTCGTCAAGACATCAATTTACCTAAGATGAACCTATTAATGTGGTGTGTTCTAAGTCAAAGTACTCACAGGAGTTTCCTCTAGAGGACTCAACAAGCCAATTCTGTAAGTTCACATGGGAGAAAAAAATGCTCACTAATACAAAGTCATTTTTCGCAAAAGGGAGCAGCAGTGAAAGGGGACTTTTACTTTTCTGACATAAAAGGTTATTCTAAGGCTGAAATGACTGAAGTACTGTAATTGTGGTGCAGGAAAAGAAGATAGCCAGGGGGCCAAAGAGAGGAACCAGTTGCACAGCCACGCATGTAACAAGAGAATGATGATAAAGGTGGGTTTCAAATGAGCTGAAAAGTGA
Organism: Macrotus californicus; assembly: GCA_007922815.1. Taxonomy (NCBI): domain Eukaryota; kingdom Metazoa; phylum Chordata; class Mammalia; order Chiroptera; family Phyllostomidae; genus Macrotus; species Macrotus californicus. Next base: position 32,005 of record VMDR010000437.1, on the reverse strand, counting down.
ATCATTCAATTAATGGTGAGAACGATGAAATTTCCTCTTAGAGAAGTGACAGATGAGAAGGAAATATTTGCCATGCCTTTCAGACTAAAGATTATCATCAAATATATAAAGAGCATCTACAAGGAAAAATAAACAGCAATATGAGCAAAAGACCATTTCCAGAGGAAATATGGATGACCCCCAAAGCATCAGGGAAATACAATTTAGAAAAATGTATTTTTCTTTGTTATATTGGCAAAGATTAAAAAAAACACATTAGCGTGAGGACACAGGCATTCTCACACACTGCTGGTGCATAAAATTCTTTTTGGAAGGTAACTCTGGCAATACTTATTAAAATGTAATATGTACATACTCCCTGACGTGCAAATTCCACTACTAAAAGCTATCCTATAGAAATGCTCACACATGTTCCCCAAAGTGCACACACTGAAGATATTCAGCACTGTATTACATGCCATAGTAAATGACAAAGAAACGAAAACCAACCTAAGTAAGAAAGTGGTTAGATACAACATTGATCTCATGTAGCCGTTATAAGAATGAAGTAAACTTATATGTCCTTGCACGAAAAGAGTTCAGACAAACATGACTAAGAGAAAAAAATCATGCAGAGAAGGAACGCCTGTGACACTGTCACACAAAGAGTAGTCACGTCTGACTAGATTCAGTTCAGTGTCTGCGGCACGTGGACGTGTGATGCTGGGAATCTCTCGAACCTTCAGCTTCCACATCTATACAAGGGGTAGAGTTGCACTTACCTCCTGGAGCTGATGAGACAATTAGCATATCGCCTAGCACCCCCTCAACAGGCCAATGATGCAGGTACTGTTATTATCACTCGTGTCAGAGAGAACACACATGTGTGTATGTCAATTTTACACTTGCGCCCTGCATGGAGGGGCAACAGGAGAATGCACACCTGTCAGCCTGTTGTGAATACCTCCACAGAGAGAGGGAGGAGACAAGGGTCAGATCCCAACAAGGTCCTCTGGGTGCGTCTGTATTGCTTTGATCCTTTACCACAAGGATGTAGTTCTGTGTTACTGTGCAGTAAGGCAGTAAAGACCAGCAGGAAGGAAAGTCCACATCTCCTGGAGCCATGACACTGCGTTTGAGTTTTCATGCCAGCCTGCACTAGAGTTACGGTCCTAAACAAATAACCTCCTGGAGCCTTGATTGCGAAGTGGGGAAGATGATGTTGATAATACCGGTTGGCCAGAAAGTTTGTGTGATTTTTCCCCGTAACATGAAAGACCCATTTTTTTCATGTTCACCAATAGCTTTATTGATTTGAATATTTTGAGTATGTCGGCTGTCTTCCCCATGGTATAACATTGATTGTACTCAACTAAAGTTTCAATTTGATTGATATCAACTCCAATTGGTCTACCCGACTGTGGAGCATCATCCAACGAGAAAGCTCCAGCATAAAACATCACAAACCACTTTTGACATATTCGATCAGTCACAGTACCTTCTCCATACACTGCACAAATCTTTTTTTGTGTGTGTTTCAGTTGCATTCTTACTATTTTTTAAAAGATTTTATTTATTCATTTTTAGAGAGAGGGGAAGGGAGAGAGACAGAGAGGGAGAGAAACATCAATGGGTGGCTGCCTCTCACGTGCCCCCGCACCGGGGACCTGGCCTGCAATCCAGGCATGTGCCCTGACCAGGAACTGAACCGGCAGCACTTTGGTTTGTAGGCCAGCACTCAATCCACTAAGCCACACCAGCCAGGGTGCGTTCTTATCTTTCTTGAAATAATAAAGCATAATATGCCAAAATTGTGGCTTATTTTCTTCTGTCTTCAATATTAAAATAGCTACATAAAAATTCACCAATTTTGATAAGTATTTTTTAAATGCATGCTGATATGACAGCTGTCACAATACAATCTAATAAAAATTGTTTCAAATGAATTTAAAGACAAATGAGTGCTACTAAAGCCATCTTATGGGGAAAAAGGAAAACAAAGAGAACTCTTTGGCCAACCCAAGTGAACATTTTACTGGGATTATTCTGTGTCAGTCACTGTTCTACATACTTCATAAATATTTAGCCACTCATTTCATTATAGTCTCATGAAGTAGGAACTATTATTCTCTATTTTACAGATGAGGAAACTGAGGCTTGGAGAGGTTTAGTAACTTGTCCATAACTAGGAAGGGGCGGGGCCAGGATGCAGACCCAGGCAGTTTGGCCCTGGAGCGCATGTTCTTAGCTGGTACCACAACTAACAACTACATAGAACTCAACTCCTATGCCTGCCTCACAGTGATGTCGTCAGGGTAAATGATCAAATGACATTTTGAAAATGGTGTGACACACCGCAAATAACAATACTAATAGGAATAACAACACAACAACCCTCTGCACAGAGATGGTACCAGGGCCATTCACATAAAGTCTTGTTTGTGTGGTTTAAGATGCTGACGACTGCCTCTCTGGATGTCACCCTTTCCCAATGACAGGTGTAGAGAGTAACTGTCTTACAGGAACTGTCAGACAAGACAGATGGAAGACACATCAAGATCCCACGTGACAGGGATTTGCTCCATAAATCAGTAGCAAAAACACTGCTAAGAAACAACGCCAAGGGCATCAGTCTTGACCCGGGCACTTGCTTTGTCCCATGATACCAAGAAATCCAGTGAGCCAAAATCACAGGGCAGTTTCACCACCAGTCAAATGCCTTTGTTTTTGTAACAGTGCGGGCCTGGGGGCCACACGGACAGGTCTTCAAAAACAAACGAGCCTGCCCCTTGCACGTGTGAGCCAGACTCCCCCACGCACCTCCCCTGGTTTCACTTCTTTTTACACACGCCCCCACGACAGTTCACAGACAAGCCCTGGGCACAGGGCTGGGAAAAGCCTCAGAGCTGAACACAGGCACAGGGTCATATGCAAAGTAACCAAAAAATAAATGAAGCTGGGTAAAAATTATGTAAGTGGGAGTCATTCTTAGAAGAAGGAAAAGTGTAAAAGAAAAGACTAAATAGTGCCTTGTGAGAAGTGAGCACACGACTTGTGGTGGAGAAAAGACTGTGGTTCCAAACTAAAAGCACAGAGTGGGTTTTGTTGGCACAGGTGATCTCCTAAGCACTGGTTACCCAGTACCTGGCCCCAGACCCACCCCTGCACTTCCAGCTGTGCTTGAGCCAGATGTGCTGCTGGGGCCTGCCAGAGCTCTGCATCACTGCTCTCCATCTGTCTTCATACCCTGCTATTTTAAAAAATCACAACTTCATTTTCACATATTCAAAAAGCACATGCTAAAAGTCCACATTCTGGCTGGCATGGAACTCTACGGACAATAAACAATTGGCTTATTTAGCTGAGTTTTGTAAAACACCTGCCTACACATTCAAAGTGCTAAACATTGCTTGCTTTTAATGTGCCAAGTCAGACGTGTGTGGTTATTATTACAGTTTGGTTAATCTGTAAATTGAATTACGAACTTTAGCACATAGGCCAGAAGACTGGCTTGGCAGTAAGGCGGTAAGCAGGCGGTATGGCAGGAGTTGGCAGAAGGCACCACATTTCTGATGAGACCCATTGTCTAGAAGAGAAAAAAGGAGCCCTGAACTCCTTGTGGATGGGGGTGGGGGCAGGGTGCCACTGGAAAGGCTATACTATTTGGAATCAGATGATTTGGTATCATTACTTAATTTGTTACCCATGAACCCTCAATTACATCACTACTTACTCTCTCCAGCCCTGGGCCCTTCATCCATAAAAAAGTGAAGGGTGGGACCAGATAGTTTCAAGCCCCACTCAGCTGTAAAATTCTGATTCTGTGTCAAATTCCACACCTCAACAAAAAAACAATTTGGGCAGAGAAAGGAAATTCTTGGTGGCAGGGAATGGCGTTTAACTTGTGACTCCATAGTGTCTGATACCCAGGATTCTGGTGTCTTGACTAAGCCCCATGCCTCCTGTACGAGGCCACTCCGAGGACAGACCCTGTCCTCAGACAGAAAATATGCCTGTCTGATCATCTGCTCAGCTCCTTGACAGAAAAACATCTTCTACACTAACTGAGCAGATGGATGGACATGCCTGAAGAGTTGTTCCTTATATAGACCCTTGAGAAGAACCAAGGGTGTAGCACAGAAGGACAATTGAATGAAGTCATTTCCATAGGGGAAGTTCAACTACCAAGGGCTGGGTTTGTAGTGTTCTTCTTTTTTAAGATTTAACTTGATTCAGTCATGGTGCTTAAAATATTCAAAGGAATAAATAAACTGCTTTCTTGTCCCTGAGATTCACAAACACAGCTCTGGTTGATTGTGATTTCAGACTAAGGACAAGCAAACTATTGGCCCTTAGCGTGTTGGCCTAGATCAGGAGTTTTCAAGCTTGACTGTGCATAAGCAACACCCAAGAGCCTTTGAAAAAATGGGTGCACTGACCTTAAGGTGGGGCCCAGAAGTTAGCTTATTCTTTTATTTTATAAGCACTGTGATGGGTCTGTGTAGATCATCCGGAACTGGGGAAGCACCAGTCTGGGTGGTACCCAAACCCCAAAGATGATTGTAGGTGAGAAAACCAAAGGGAGGGACAAGGATGTGATGCTTATGTGGCAGGTGCATGGGTGGGAAGGGAGAGGCAGAATCACGCAAGTTCCCTGTTTTCCTCCTGCAGAAAGGCAGTGTGGGGCTGACTCAGCCTACTTTGCAATCGCTGTTTTTCCCCCTGAAGTGGGAGAGGTTTCCAAATGCCTGGACTGGCTTGCTCTCCAAGCCAAACCCTCACCTCTTCCTGGTGGCTTTTCTCCTGATGCAGCATCCTGAACAAGCAGGATAATGAGGGTGTGCCTCGGCCCTCAGTGTGTATCCTGGACAAAGGTAAGTAAGTCAGTCTGCTCAGACAGCTTTCACAAAGCCCAGAGGGCTCTACACAAGTCTGTGCAAGGCCAGCCTGCACAGATGAGAGCAACCTGTAGGCCCCTCCGCCTCACCAGCTGCAGCCTTGCTCCAAACGTGTGGGCCAGGTCAGAGGGGGGAGGCAGCTCATCTGCCCCGATGAAGATGCACAGAATGGCGCTGAGAGAAACTCCATTGCCTTCCATTGCTCTGGTTCCCTTTAACCTGCTGCTCAGAATAGAAAAGGCAGAGCACCTACTCCCTTCTTTTAATGGGAGGTAAAGAATACAAAAAGCAGCAACACCTCGGCGTAAACGCGTAATGGTGTCTTGCAGGCGGTTCCTGCATTCCCATCTCCTTCCAAGGAATTAAGTGCAAGGACTTGAAGCAGTCTTTGCAGTTTAACAGGGGTATACAGAGGCCATCTGTAAATGTGTGCATCCCCAAAAGACCTAACCGTTCTGTTTAAAGTGACCTACAGACTCAATGCAATCTCTACCAAAGTCCCAGCCAGACTGTTTGTAGAAATTGACAAGCTGCTCCCAAAATTTATATAGCAATGCAAATGATCTAGGAAAGCAAAAAATGTTTAAAAAAAGAATAAGATAAAGCTGGTGGACTTAAACTACCTGATTTCAAAACTTGCTGTAAAGCCACACGCGATCAAGCCAGCATGGTATTGGCATTGAGAGGCACGCAAAGGTTAGTGGAACAGAAGAGAGGTCCAGAATGAACCCATACACTTATGGCCAGTTGATTTTCAATGAAGTGCCAAGGCAATCTGATGGGGAAGGGATAGTCTTTCCAAAAAGGATGATGGAACCATTGGATATACACATCCAAAGAAATCCTACCTCATACGATACACGAATATTAAAATGGATTGCAGACCTAAATATAAGTGCCAAAACTATAAAACTCTAGACAAAAACCTCGTGGAAAATCTTTGTGGCCTTGGTTTAGGCAAAGATTTCTCAGGTATGACACAAAAGCACAGGCCATAAGAGAAAAAAAACGGATCAAGATCAAAGACTTATTCTCTTTGAAAGACCTGTCCCAGACTGAAAATCATATTTCTAAAAAGGACTAGTATCCAGAATAATATAAAGAACTATTATGACTCAACAATATGAGACCAAGCAACTCAAAAATGGGCAAGAGATTTAAAGAAAACTGTGCCAAAGAAGATACACGAATGCCAAATAAGCACATGAAAATATTTTAGACACCATTAGTTGTTAGGGGAATAAAGTTAAGGACAATGAAAGAACACTACACACTGACGACAATGGTGACAATTAAAAGGACTGACCACACTGAACGTTGAGGATGTGGAGAAAGTGGGACCTGCGGGCGAGAATGTGAGATGATACGGCTACTCTGGCAACCTCTTTGGCAGTTTCTCGAAAAATAACCTAAATTGACCAGGGGACCCCACACTTCCACTCCTAGGTATCAAACTACAAGAAATAACATGTATCCACACAAAGACCTTTAGGCAGAAGCCCATAGCAGAGTCCTCCCTCTGCCTCAAACTGGAAACGGCCCGAGTGACTCTCGGCTGGCGAACCAGCGTGGTGAGGAGCACCCCGACAGCGATGAGGAAGGAACTGCTGGTCTTGCCGCAACCCAGACGAGTGCCAACTGCATTGTGGCAAGTAAAAGCAGGGAGACACAAGAGACCACATATTTGTATTCCATTTATATAAGGTTTCTAGAAAAGGCAAGACTCAGGAGACATGAAGTAGATGGGTGGTAACTGGGAAGGGGCCTGGGAGTAGGATCTGGATAGGATGGAATGGGCGGTCAACTGAGGTGGCTGAAATGCCGAAACTGCCTGATGCTGATGGCTGCACAGTGTGTATGTGGGATAAAAAGCATCACCCTGCACACTTACTGTGACTGAGCTTTATGGTCTGCACAATGTTCCCTGAGAAAGGGGCATAACAATGAAAAGGAAGGAAGGAAGGAAGACAGGGAGGGAGGGAAGGGGGAAGGAGGGAGGGAAGGAAGGGACAAGGAGAGAGAGAGACCTGACCAGGAAGACAAGATGGACATTGCTATTCTTCACCCACAATGACACCTCGCTCATTTATTCCTTTTTGGGGTCCAGGTTCCTTTGAGAAGCTGTTGAAAAAGATGGATTCTTTTTCCAGAACAAAATACATCTGTATATATAGAAAGCTAGGTATAGACATGTAATATGGTACTGTTAGTAATTACCTGAAGATTTGGAAGTTTATAAAGGGATTTTAAAAATAGTTTGCTAACCTCCTATACCAAGTGTACGTTCTCACAGTGTGTGAATTTCATGGTATGTAAAATATTCCTCAATGAAGAGACAAGACAATTTAAAAAAATCATTACTTTGCCTTCAGAGGAATTACTGTTCTCTTTGCACAGGGGAAACCGGGCTGCAGAGGGACTCGGTGACTTGCCCAGGTCCCTGAGAGAAGATGAAGCGGGGACCTGGAGGACCGCACTAACCTAGCACCTACTGGATTCACACACAATGATTCAATGGATTCTTCTCTGAGCCTCTGAAATAGGCAATGTCATTCTTCTTTGTGGTGACCACACCGAGGCTCAGAGGCTGAATGACTGGCTGCACCAAGACCAAGGTCACGCAGCTGAGTGTCAGAACCAGGAGGGGTCCCAGATCTCTGGACACACATTCAACTCTCTCGTACAAATGTCACCACACCACACACATTGATTCTCTTGTTTCAGAGAGCTTAGGCAACTAGGAAAATCATTCCTGCATGATGTAGCAAGATGGCTAAGATGATACAGAAGAGACATTTCATTAACATGTACCTTGGGTATCTGCCAATGTTCAAGGCAGAGCAAATAACTACGTGGAAGGTATAACAGACATCTGAAAGTGGTCAAGATGGATCTCTGCATGTGAAACGCACCTCTTCTCCCCGGAGTTTCCACACCTCTGCTTGTGTCTCTCTTGTTACTATGGTTGGACTGTCTGCCTCCCCCTCACCCTGTGCAACACAGATGGGAAGAGATGGACTCTGGAACCAAGAGAACCTGGGGTTTGCATGAATTGCTCAACGTACAATATAAACTCTCAAAGGCATCTTATTGTTGGCATTATATATGTTCTCAGAGTTAATAAAACATAGTACTAAAGGAAAAGAATCATTTATACAATATAGGTATAGATATGAGGTACTCAACAAGGCTTAAGTGATTTTGAATATTGTCTTTAAAAAGTATCATTAAAATTATACTTACTAATTTCTTAAATGATAGGCTACAGTTTAAATTTTTAAAAAAGAGAAATAGACAAATGTGTGTTATTAAAGAAAAAGGAAGAAAATCTACCATGTAGGATTGTTATGACAATCAATTACAGGTAAGTTGGTAGCCAAGTATTGATGCCAATTGATGCACATGAGCTCGCTCCCTCTTTCACAAGAGGTTAAACATCCCTTTCAAGACATGGGCCACCCTTTGTCTCATTAACTCCAGGCTTTCTCTTGCTTTCCACAGAGCACACTCTTAGGAATGTCTAGTGAATTAATAGGCCAACGGAAACCCTTATCCCCAAACCTCTGTATCAATTAGCAGCCATTCGAAATAAAGGCTGAATGCTGCGTCCCAGCTCTATTTTCAGTATTGCCTTGTTCCCAGACACTCTGCTGAGTGCTGCACGCACCACAGCCCACCTCCCACCCTGCAACACTGGGAGGTAGGCATTACGCCCATTGAACAGGAGAGGAGATGAAGAAATCGCCCAAAGTTGTAGAGCAGGGGGTGGAGCTGTGATCAGAACTCAGATCCATCCAGCTCCAGACTGTGCTCAGAACCCCCAGGTCCTGCCCACCCTCGGCAGCTCAGCTCAGGAGGGAGGCCCAGCTGAGCCCTGCCCTGCAGAGCAGATCTCCTATGGCTTCACAGTGTCATCCTTCAGGTTCTTTTTTTCTCTAAGAATGCAAGTCTAGTGTACAAAGTAAGGGCCTTCATATTTTACAACTTGCTAGGGCTAAAGAAAGACTAGATACCTTTTTAGGTCCTTAACAAAAACTTTACTTTCACTGTGTCTCCTGTCCCCAACTATTAAAATGGTATGATCAAAGGTTATTTTAAAAACCTCAATAAATAACACCTCACCCTTCAAAGACAACTGTCCCAAATGCTGTTTCTTGACATGGGTGCTCTTCATGGTATTGGAAAGTGGGATCCTCCATCCCTGTAAAGTGGCCTCATCACTGTCATTTTTGGGAACCCAGCACACTTCCGTGAAACAGGAACTGATTAAATAGCACAGAAAACACCATCCTGTCCTTCTCTCCTGCTATTAAGAAATACAGCGTCCTTTGTATTATGGGTTTTAGCTGACTTTGGTATTCCCTGATTATGTATTTTGTTTGTGGTTCTTGGAGCCTGTTCAACTGGCTTTTTTCTTTTCTTTTCATCAGAAAATGCCATGCAGGCCCTGGCCAGGAGGCTCAGTTGGTTCAAGCATCAGCCCAATACTCCAGGGTTGTGGGTTTGGTCCCTGGTGAGGGCATATACAAGAATCAACCAAAAAAAAAAAAAAAAGAATCAACCAGTGAATACATAAATGAGTGGAACAACAAATCGGTGTTTCTTTCTCTTTCTCTTTCCTCCACCAAAATTAATAAATAAAAAATAAAAAATGCCATGCATTTTACATATTATATCAGATTGCTTCCCCTTACAAGGGAGGTAGGAAGTTTTCAATACAATTTTTTTTCCTCCTTTGGAGTAGGAAAGAAGTATGCCTTTATTTTTTCTTTACACTAAACTTCATTGAAGTATAACATACACTGAGGAAAATGCACAAGTCATAAGTGTACCCTAATGTGAATTTTCAGAAATGCACCATACCCTATAGCGAGCACCCAAATCAAGAAATGGCACATCATCTGCACCCCTCATTCCCTCGTAGCCTCTATGCCTTCTAATCACTCTGCTGACTTCTAACTCCACATGCCAGTTTTACCTGTTTTTGAAGTTTACATAACCAGAAGCAAATATATCTGGGCTTCCATTACTTGACACTAAGAATTACCCATGCTGCCAATGAGTTCTTCATTACATTATAATCGCATAGTATTCCTTTGTGTAAATATACTAAATTTCATTTATCCATTCCACTCTTGAAGATTTCAGCTTTAAAATGTCGGCTGTTCCAAACAGCACCGCTGTCAAAATTCTGCCCCTGCCTCTTCGTGAATTACCCACACATTTCAGTGGCAGCGATACACAGGAGTAGACCGTACGTGGCAAGGTCATTGGGTACATTCAGCTTCATAGCTACTGCCAAACAGTTGGCCAAAGTGGATTTTGCCTTTTATTATGATTTTAATCTGAGAGGGATTTGAAGGACTTAAATAAGAAGAATCAAATTAAGAGCGCTTTGCCAAATGGATTCCCCAAAGTGCTTTCCTAACCTCTGTGAAGTGAATGACTTTTTAAAAAAATAAAATGGTCTCTAAGTAAAAGCTCTGTAGTTTAATCCCATCAGGTATCCATTATTCCAGGACCTCCTGAGGGCCACAGAGATATTTTCAATCCTCCTTTCATCCTCGTCCTTCTGTTGGTAGCATCCTTTGAACTGATGGGGAGACGTGGGCGGGATGCAAATCACCCTCATGTTTAATTCCTAAATGGACTCAGCATCCGCAGGCAGTGGCTGGCATCGCCTGCATCGCTTCGCAGAATTCTCTGCCATGAAGCCTCCAAAGTGGCAGCTTCTAGTCAGGTCCAAGGCCCACTGGAAACAGTGAAAAAGAACTGGGTTTGGAAGACTGAGAACTTCAGTGGCTACTAAAAGATCTAATTTCTTTCCCCTCGTGATTGAGCTTAAACATTTCTTATCACGTTGTTTTTATTTTTAATAAGACCCTTCACATTTGCTCTGTAGTGGAATGTTTAGAAAGCACATCCACATTTAATCTGCCCAGGGCTTTGTGGGGTACGCTCTTATTCTTATGCCTATTTATAGGCTAAGAAAAGTCTTTGAAGTTACAGAGCTGGTGTCCAAATCTAGGGTTTTTTATTAAGTCATTCTTCGCTCCTCCCACATCCTGCTACATGTCAAGGATTAGAAAGGCTGGAAAGGACTTCGGTAGCTTGGACAGCTTAAAAATAAGTGTTCTTTCCATCCCCCCTTCTTCCATAACTTATCACGAAAGAGTGCAGAAGTAACTACCCGGGTGAGACGCAAAGGCACCCTGTAAGGCCGTCCTTGCACATCTCACTGGAGGCGACAATAAAATGAAATTGTTGACAAGAAAAGAACCCCAGGTCCTGGGGTCTCCCTAGAAGGAATCAATTGGCCCATTTTGGACATGTTATTAGGCTGTCCAAGTTTCTGTCTGCGCCATGTCAGGGATGACAAGAAAGTGGTGTTCGAGAAATTTCTTTGGTTGAACCTTGCACTGAATTTCCAGAATGACCGGCTATACCGGGACCCAGCTGTTTATTTCCCCCAGTCCCGTGTACGTTCTGAAAAGACTCATATGTTCTATAAAAGTATTGGCTCTGCCTCGCTGGCAAGATTGCTCTGTAGGAAAATGGAGCGTTCATTATATACAAATTCACTTGGAGTGACATGAGGAAGGGAGAGGATGAACTAGGTTGCAAAACACTAGGTGACTCTAGGCCAGGCCGTTTTCTTTTCAAATGCTTATACTCTGAAAGGAATTTTAAAGAGGTCCACTCAGGAAGTTGGACATGAAAGGAAAAGACCTCGGAATCCAAAGGAATGGGAACACGGAGAAGGTCAAGTCCCCGACTGCGCTGCATGTGGTAAGAACTATCAGCGTAGTTCCAGGGAAGAACAATGAGAAACTTCACCACTTCTGGCTTCTTAGCACAGGCTTCCCAAACTCAGACACCACCCTTCAGTGCAGTCAAAGGTTTTCGATTCTTTCCTTTCTTAACACCAGCAGATAAATATTTGCCTTCAAATTCAACACTCTTGAAACCTAATCCCAATTGGATAATTTTTGTATCTTGTGGAAGAGCAAATACGTAAGGTTTCTTGTTATTCATGATCTCATTCCTGGTCTCCTTTCCAACACCAGAGCATGCTGGAGTCAGGAACGTACTACCGAGAGTAGCTCAGTGGGTCTCTCCCACGTCTGCTGCTTCAAGGGAATCAGTGGTCTGTACCCACGTCCCGGGGGCCAAACGGCACAGTCAAGTGCATAGGATGAGGGGTCGGGAGGAATACGGCAGGATCAGACCAGGGGACAGGTCCCCCTTATTTACTATCTCAGTAATGACTTTTAGCTTGTAGGGAACATGCAAAAGGCAGGGTTTTTTTTAAATTAAAAATACTGAAACTTTTTATTCGGTGCACAGCAAATATGTTATCCCAGCTCAGTGAAATTCCAGTTTGTCAACTGCTTTTCTTCACCAAGCTGCTGTCTCTAAATTAGAATCCAGTTCCTGGATTTCTATTTGTCTCCAAAAATTATAAACATTTCCCCACCCAACTCCACTCTTTTCCTTCCTCAATGTTTCTATTCTAAAATGACTCTCAAAGGACTTCAGGGGTGTTGGGTAGTAGACAAGGGGCCTTGGACATAGCCCACGCCCTCCTTTGTAGTCTTGGACAATCCCCTCCAAGTTATTTCCACCAAAACCGTTGCCCTGAGTTATCAACTCTTTTACAGATGGTTCAGCTCTGGGCTGCCCAAACAGCACACTACCAGACGACAAATATTTTTTCTTCCCCAGAGTTAGAGGAGCCTTTGGGGCAGGAGCCAATACCGGAGCAGTCAGAAAAACACAGCTTGCTTTTAAAAACATCCTTGTCTGATTTCCTCTCCCACTGTGGCTGGACTTCAGCCCCTTTAACAACTACACTCTCCAGCCCAGAGTCTCCAAGGCCCAGACTCTCTGGTTTCACTGGGAACAGCAGGGGAGGGATGCTCTTAGCCATCACGGAGAATTAGTTTTTATTGTCAGTAGGAAGAAAAAACATAGTGAAAAGCAAATTCTAAGAAGGAGGGGAGATGTATGAAAGAATTTGGGACCCCCAGGCTTGGCAACTCTGTAAGTCAGAGCCCACTGGAGGCAAGGCTGTGCCTTGGTAACACGCAGAGCCTTCCTGTGGCCCACAGAGAAAGACGCACGGGTTCACATTCCAGAGTCCACACGCTGGGCGGGTGCTTGCCCTGCCCTGAGTGCCCTGGATTCCTCTGGAGGGGCAGGCCTGGGGCCTGCAGCGAGGATGAGAGGGAGCACTGTGCAGGCGGCACCACGCCAGTGGCACCTACTGCACCTCCTGCTGGTCACAGCCCGGTGACCAGAAGCCCCATCAGAAGGGAACCAGTGACCCTGCCATGGCTGAACCCTGAGACCCACAGGACAGGTTGAACTGCATATATCGACCAGTGATTTTGTGAAATCTGGGCTCCCTTTGGGGAGCACTACAGCTCTGTCACCTTCCAAGCGCAGGCTGTGCCACCAGAGCTGAGGTCAAGCCTGCATTGTGCCTCAGGACAGCAAACTGGCCTGAAGCTGGAGGTCAAGGCATCTAAGTCCTCCTTAGCAAAGTCTGCTCAACTCAGCAGAAGCCAGGCAGCTCCTCTGGTGACAGGCAGACGGGAAAAGCCCAGCTGCCTGGGCAGGCGGCCACTCTGCACAGAGATGCTGGTGGTGGTACCTCTTGGGTCAGTGGTCTCTTCCCACTGCTCAGAGCCCTGGCCTCAGGGGCCCTTTAGCCAGCTAAGGATGTTTAACCTCCAGGCTGATTTTTATTGAACACCACAGGCATAGCAATCCTCTCTGGATAAGAGATCTTTAGTGTCATCCCATTGCGTCCTGACCCTGGCATTGCTGGTCTCAACCTACCAATCCAGCTCAAAAACTTCTCGGGGCCCCTAGCAAAGGTGGCATAGGTCTGGGGAAGGGCTTGGGGATCAGCCCCTTTAAAAAACTCCTCAGGGGACTCCTAGGTGCAGCTCAGACCAAGAACTCCTAGATCAGGGAAGCTTCTCCAGCTGCCCAGGCTTTGGCATTCCCCTCAGTTGGTACTCATGCGTCGTCCCGAACACACGCCTTTCGTATAAAGTAGACACCATCTATCTAATGAAGTAAGCCAGATTATAACTGCTGGCTACTTCACCGGTTTTCTCGCTAGACTAGACTTTAACTTCTTGGAAGCACGCACGCTATCTTACTCATTTTTGTATTTCAGAGTCCAAAAAGTGTTGGGCACGTTACATATTTTTTGTAAAAATAGTCTCTTACATAATAAAATACCAATGCCCCCAGCTTGGTCCAAATGCTGCCTTGTCTGGGGACCTTTTCTCATCAGTGTTACCTGAATATGGCCCCCCCACCCCGCCCCTGCACCTTTGTGACCTTTATTCATTCCACTCACAGAGTGTCTTGAGCTTGGAGATGGTTATGTTTCATGACCTCCACTAACTATTAGGTTCCATAAAGGCAGGGACTGTGTCTTTTATAAGGATATATTATAAGTATAATTATGCCATCAGCCAGCATGCAATGTTAAGTTCTTGTTTAAAGAATGAATGATGCACCAAACTAGTAGACCCAAAATAGGCAAGCGCGGCGCTGAGGAAAACCGCAGTGCGGCAGAGAAACGGCAGAACTAGTTTTTGAGAGCGAGCACTACCAGCAAATCCACATTGGGATTTTATTTTATTCTAAGCTATGTTTTCCTTTTGAAAATTCTTTCTCTATCCCCCTCACCTCTTTCTAGAACAGTCCTACGTCTTTGTCATTTTGCTCCCCGTGCATTTCCTGTCAAAAAGCAATCCTAATTCTCCCCCTATGCAACGAACGAGTCGTCCACAGACAATACCCGCAACTCTCCGCAGAAAAGCCCAGTGTCAGTGTTCTCCAGGATCCCCTTCTAGCTGCTCGGAGAATCCTGACATTGAAAGGCCTCCCCCTTTTCTGTTGGAACAAGCAGGTCTCCCTCTGCCACTCTCTCAAACCTGAGCAGAGCGGTGCCACTTTCTTATCAACAAAGTGTCTCAGGTGGACAGATGCTCTCCCAGCATCTTCCTGGAGCAGAAAGGCTGGTGCAGGCAACCCCCATCCAAGACAAGTCAATTGCCTTCTGTCTAATTAGGACAGGAAGGCTGTTCCCACTACCTTGCTGCGATGAGCACAAGATGCCCCAGGTGACTTGGGTCAAAAGTAATGAATCTATTAAAGGCAGGAGACTGAGCAAAAGACTGTTTTCCCCTGTACACAAAGGCGGCCAGCATTTGTCCTAGTCAGGTGGCTCAGCTGGTTAGAGCATCATCTGATACACCATGGTTGCGGGTTCTGTCCCCAGTCAGGGCGCATACAAGTACAACTAATGAACACATAAATAAGTGGGACAACAGACTGATGTTTCTCTCTATCCTTACCTCTCTCTCTGTCTCTCTCAAATCAATTTAGAAGGCCAGAATTAACTGTCTAGAAAAAGAAAATGTGTTTCAAGTGAATGCAATGCTGAACACCTAGCGTTTACTAATGTCATGCTGTGTGCTCTGGGGGCCAGAGGCCTGCCTGCCTGAGACCAAAAGCCCTTATGCAGGAGCACATCTGCATCCCCAAACTGTGCAAATAGTAAGGGCTCCATAAGCGTCCACTGACTGAAACACTGCTTCTGGGTCAAGGGGAGGGAACAGAGGTTAACTATGAGTCAAGGGGCCGGAGAAGACTTGGTGGAAAACGGGCCTGTAAGCGGGGATTAGAAAGGTAAACAGAATCTTCCTTTCATGACTCGGTGAACAAAAACTTGAGATATTTTTCCTGTCGCTTGCACTGTAGTTGAGAGGATATCCACTTGTACTATTCCATCTACCCTCCCTCTTCCCAGCAAACAAAAGCAAACCCAGAAAACCAGACACTTCTTTATCTTCAGTGACTTGTCCTATAACTTTGTGTACCATGATCAGCTGGAAGTTCATTTCTCACCCCTTGTACATTTAACTGATAAATAGGATGAATTTAGAGAACAAACTTTAAAGAGGGGATAGAAAGAGAAAAGAATATTGGCTCTTCATTGCAGAAGAGCTGCTATCTTAGGAGAAAAACGCATTTCCAATGTCCCTACCACACAACACAATGCTCAGAACAGGAAGGAATTAGCTCTTTCAGTCACAGCCAGCATTCTTCCACCTCTTAAATCAGGCAAAAATAGCGACTACGCACACAAAGACCCACTGGCAGGCAACGTCTGACAGCAGTAACTTCACACTCAATTTATCCCGAGCTGGTTTATGCTACATCCCAGCAAGGGCTCAGTATGCTCTCCTGCCCTTCAAGGACCAACAAGAAAAGTCAAACTTGGCCTGTGGCATTTGTGTTCTTAGAGTCCCCATGAATTTAAAGTCCCTCACTGCCCTGGCTGGTGTGACTCAGTGGATTGAGCACTGGCCTGCGAACGGAAATGTCACCCCCTCAATTTCCAGTCATGGCACATGCCTGGGCTGCGGGCCAGGTCCTCTGTCGGGAGCGTACAAGAGGCAACCAACGGGTGTTTCACACATCGATGTTTCTTTCCCTCTCTTTCTCCCTCCTGTCCCCTCTCTAAAAATAAATAAAATATGGGAAAAAAAGTTCCTCACTAATTTCAGTGGCTGGTGAGACATTAGGAACAGAAGAACCCCCAAAGGGGCTCTCGGTACTTCCTGTCTAGCCCAGGACTCAGAGATAGAAGCAATTGATTTTTTCATGAGAGGTGATGACCTCAATGCTACCAAGAAATATATCCTTTACCAAAGAGGCAGCAAGGATTAGTGTCTGGCAAGTTTGGGTCATGTTTCAAATTTCCAAGACAGAGACCCTTGAAAATATCATAAGCCTTAAAAGTTTCCAAATGATGCCATCCTCAAAGTGATTGTACCCAAGGCATCACCATCTGGTCTTCCCGCTGTATGGGCATCTCTCCTTGAATGATCTATAGATTGGTTTTCTCAGGTGGCTTTTTCTATGCTCTCACAGAAGACTCTGAGAAAAAAAAGATTTTTTCTACATCAGCGAGAGGCAAACATCATTAAGGAGTGGAACAAACATTCTGAATTAGGAGCCATTTTGATAATTTATGCAGTCATTCCCCTGATTAATTTTTACAGCTGAAATGGCAGAGCAGCTTTGCTAGCAGTGAGTGCCGGAGAGCACACGTAGAAAAGTGTTTCAAAGGACAGGAAGCAGCCTTCCCCCGGCCGCCAGGCAGAGTCTCAGACTGTTTCTGTGCGAGTGTGAGCCTGTGCAGGAGCTTGAAAGCTTTAGTTTGAAAACCAAATCGAGAGGCAAAAAGCACCTGCCATCGCTACCTACCACCATCGCATCCTTCAGGAGCAGATCCCGTTATTTCCCTGTGCCTTCTGCTTGAACGCAAAGGCACTGACCTTTCAGAGAAATGCGAAATCTGGTAACAGGTCTGAGGCCACCTCCCAGACCCAAAAGGGGGTTAGTCCAGGTGCATGCTCAGGGGATGGAAAACAAACCCACGCACAAGAGCACATTAATAACGAGGCAAAGGTCAACTCAAAGTAGCACGTGGCTGTGGCTAGACCAAGCTCACAAGTCCCCCAGTGAGCATGTCATGGCTACTCTGCTTTTGCGGGGGCATCATCCTCCCCCGGGTCCAAACACTGGAGTTGCCGTGCTCTCCATGACCTGCCTCCAGCCATGGCGAATGGTCCAGGCTAGACAGGTGACCACACTGCAGTGGGGTCTTCTCCGGGACTTCTGTGGCTGCACCCTTTTCACGCAGGGAGGGTTGGGTCTGTGAGCATGCACACACACCCCAAGGAGCTGAAAGAGCTGAGGGCACGCTAATGGCATCTGAGGCCCTGGCTTCAGTCACCCCTGTCCCCTGCAGCAGTTTGGTGATGGTAGTCCCTTTCTGCTTCAGCTGGTGTTATGGGTTGAATTGGGTCCCATAAAAGATATGGTCGAAGTTTTACCCCCAGTACTTCAGAACGTGATCTTATTTGGTAATAGCAATGTTGATATAACTGGTTAAGATGAGGGCATACTGGAGAAGGTTGGGCCCTTCGTCCAATATGACTGGTGTCCTTAGAAGAAGAGGAAAGACAAGGAGAGCATGCCAAGTGACAAAAAGGCAGAGAGTGGAGTTATGTGGTCACAGGAATGCTTGGGGCCACCAGAGAAGGAAAGAGACCGAAAGGAGTCCCCACGTCCAGGGGCCTCAGACACAGCCTGGCCCTGCCGACACCTCCATTTCAGCCCTCCAGCCTCCAGAACACTGAGAGAACAGATTCCCGCTGTTTTAAAGCCACCCATTTTCTGTACTTTGTTATGGCAGCCCTGCTAGTGCAGCTGGTTTGAGGTCATTTTCTGTCCCTTGTCACTAAAGGTGCTGTCTCAAAGTCTGACATGAGCAGGTACTCCCCAATTTAAAAAAGTAAAACCTTTTTGCCTCCAAGTGCCTTGTGCAACATAAAAAAACAGCTGTTTCCTCAAACTATTAAAAATAGATCAAATACTCAACCACAATCCTTTGTTTTTGCATTAGCACAACTTTCTTCTGAGGAATTATTCAAATAGATGGCATTGGTGACCCGAGCCTCACACTGCACCCAGTCAAACTTCAAAACCCAGCAGTTGGCGCTGGTTAATGCTGGGGACAGCCACCACTCAGTGGCACCAACGAACTGGGAACTCCGAGGGATAACAGTCAAAGTACCAGACACGCAAGCACTTTTCTCAGTAGGTCTTACGTTGTAGGACTTGGTAAGAAAATGCCTAGAAGCATTGCGGTTCCGGCTGGTGCTTTTCTGCTTCTGATCTTGGACTTGCAAATGGCAGGGGGCAGATGCCATTCCTGGGGCTCCCAGGGTGAAGCCCTGCCCCTTTCCTCATAGAAAGGAGAAGCCTGAGAACGAAGGGCACTGATTTTTAGACAGGGGACATGAAGTGAGTTGAATTGTGGCCCCAGAAGATAGGTCCACCTGGAACCTCAGTGTGTACCTCTTGGTCTTTACAAATGTGACTCACGTAAGGATTTTGAGATAAGGTCACGTTGGATTAGGGTGGGTCCTAAATCCAAGGAGAAGTCCTCATAAGAAAAGAGAGGGGGAAATGGATGCAGAGACACAGAGAGGAAGGCCATGTGAAGACGGGGCAGACTGGGCTGCCATGTCTGCAAGCCAAGAAACCCCCGGTGTGGCCAGCAGCCATCCAAAGCTAGAAGAGAGCATGGGACGGGTTCTCTGCCAGAGCTTCTGGAAGGAACCAACCCTGCTGACATGGTGATTTCTGTTGCCTGGACCCCAGAACTGTGACAGTGTAAATTTTTGTTGCTTTACACCACCCAATTTGAGGTATTTTGTTACCGAGCCCTAGGAAACTAACACAGGGCCTCTCCCAACGCACAGATTTAAAGGGAGGGCACAGCATGTGGTGTGTGGGGTCTATTCTTGTTCACCATGACCCACATTCTACAGCTTTGCAGAAAACTCGGAATTTCCAGGATTTCACAAACATCTCCTCATAGTCAACCGTGACGATAACCCTACAGTTTGCTCTGAACCTGTCAAGATCATGCAAAATCATTAACTCACCACCTGCATGCAGTGCCTGGCTGGGAATAAGTTGGGCTGAGGCAATCCCCCTTCAGCAAGGCTAACATGCCGTGCTCCGCAGACATACGGGGCAATGTGAAGCGAATGACGTCAACTCTGATGGTCAGCCAGTAGTTATTTACATTTATGGTAATTCTTTTGTATCAGGTATAGTTCGGTAGAAAGTAAAGAATGAAGCCACTATGTAGCCGTTATTAAAACGTCATAAATCTATAAGCACTGACACTGAGTCACTGCCAAGTAAAGAAAAGGAAACTGCAGAACAACAATGCACATTATGGTCCTGTTTGTACAGAAGAGAATAGAGACCCTACCATGTGTGTCTGTGCATAGGAAACAGGAGAAAAGCAAGATACAGAACTATACATTCCATGTGACTAAACTCCATACTGCTAACACCTCTATGCATGCCAGAGAGAATGCAGACAGGACTCTCAAAATAGCTACCTCTGGGGAGTGGAGATGGGGAGTAACTGGAATGTTTACCTTATACCCAGGCTGGCAAGCTGCAGCCCATGGGCCAAATCTGGCCCACAACCTGCGTTTGTAAATAAAGCTTTATTGAAACACAGCCACATCCAATGGCTGCTCTGGCTCTCTAATAGCGGAGTTGATAGTTGAGACAGAAAGAGCAGGGCATGAATCTGGAAAATATTTACTGTCTGGCCTGCTACAGAAAAGAATTCTCTGCCCTCTGCTTTGTGTGATTGTATAGTGTGTACCTCTTTGTTTATTAGTGTGTTTATTGATGGTGTGCACACATGACCTTGTAAAGGAGATTTTGAGAGAAACCGTCTGCTTAAACAGTGGCAGGGGATCGCTGGGCAACCATTAGCTACCTTCCTGGAAGATTTCAGGATAAGAAGAAGGGGTCTAATGGCCTGGGAAAGGGAAGGCATTCCAACTGGAGCAAAACCTTCTCGAATACCCTCTGAGTGCCTCAGAGGAATTCACTCAATTCCCGAACATCTTGCTTCCACCTAATGGCTGTAATATTCCCAGTCTTTTGGAGATAACTTTTTTTTGTACAATAAGCAGAGAAGTAGTTGAACGGGACATCCCGGGGGCTATAGGGGTGGTGGAGCACTGAACTGCCCTTGACATTGCTTTTTGGTTCTCCCATCAACAGGCTGTGCCTTCTTCTGTTTTCTGGGTCTCAATAGCTTTAAGTTTAAGAAGGTCAGACTAAATTAAATCTATGGAACTTTCCTGCCATGATAGTTCTAGGAGTCTTAAGCAGGAATTACCTTCGACGCAGAAAACCAGAGAAGAGATATTTCTGGTTGGGGCAAGGCCAGGTCTGGGAAGCAGCCGAGCTGCAGGCTCTGTTGGCGTGACTCACATTAGGCAAGATCACAATTGCCAAATGGCTCTGGGCTGGGAGTGGCAGGAGTGAACAATTAGTCACACTTCTTGCCAATGCTTTCATTTGCATAGTAAGTTACACTGCAGATCCTAAGACATTTATTAGCAAGTCCATCCCAGCCAGACCGTTCTGCCATTTGAGAAGTGGTGTTAAAACGGCAAAGCCCCTCCAGCCTTGCTCAGGATGGTTAAAGGACCAGGGAGTGGTGTGTCCTCTGCGAAGGGCAGAGAAGCTGAGACACACTAGGCTTCACCCCCAGACCCCTTACACGAGCCACCACTGAGCACTCCTCAGCAGTCCTACCGCCAGTGCTGGAGGCCTTTGGAGTTTCCTCACATCCACAGAGAGCACATGGATACCACCTTCCTGCCTATCATGCCTCTCACCGAGGAAAGCAGGAACTGGCTGGGTTGGCCCCAAACCTGGGTGAAACTTGGCTATGTGCCCAGGAATGCTCTGATGGACCAGCCAGACCAGGCTGCAGACTCTCAAGTAGGAGTTGTCATCAGGATTTGTCAAACAAAGAGGGACCTGCACCTGATGCCAACACCGGCTGCCTGGTTCCCACCCGGAGACCCCACCGCAGAGGCGGAATCCTCTGGGCATGCGCACAGCCGACAACCTCCCCTTCGCTCTACGTGAAGTCAGCAGTTTCATGCTCTTGGAATTGGCCTAGAGAATCCCACTGATGTGTCGGCAAGGGCTTCCGAGCTTGGCTGTCTGCTTCACCAGTGGAACAGCCCAGGGCCCAACTCACCGGTGCTTGTGTCGAGGAGATGCAGGGGATCAGAAACACGGGGTCAAAAATACAGATGAAATGCTAAGACTTTTTAAAGTTTTAGGCTTTTCCTAGTCTTCCACTTGAAATGACCACCTGTAGCTGCTACGATGTTTTTCTCCCCATAAGCTGAAGAAAGGAAAACTAGATCCTAGGCTGCCCAGTGGGGCCATTTCAGTGAAAGTACATACATGTCACTTGGCAGCAGCAGCTGAACTTTTTACGCACAGATTTGCTTATATAATAAAAATGAGAGCTTAAACAATCCATTAAACCCTGTCAGTTAAAAAAATGTGACTGAAGACACGTTGGCTAGTGTCTTTAGAGATAAATCGATAAGCTCATACTTATAATATTTATAGAACAGTACAGATGTTATAAACATTTATAAGCAAAATAGAAGGAAGAGAGGGAGGAGGTGAGGTCTTAGGTTTCATTCATTCGGCAAAGCCTATGGTGGGCCTGTGAGTCCCACGAGAAGAAGAAAAAAGACACAGAATATGGGCTTGGAAGTCAGACATCTTGGATTTCAAATCCTGTCCCAACAGTAATCGCCGGTGTGCCTTCCCGAAAGCTGCTCTGAACCTCAGTTTCCTTATTTTTAGGACAGAGATAGGTTTATAAAGTATTAAGGCAGTAAGAACTAATAATCACTACAACCACAATCTCCCTGTATTAGATATTCCTGCCCTCAAGAAGCTTCCCCTGCAGCGGGTGGCTGACGCATAAGCACGTGACTACAACAGGGTAAGACGGCTGGTGTGATGGGCCACGTGAAGGGGCCTGGGGGAGAAAACTGGCCAACGCTACTGCGTGGGGAGTCAGGGAGGCATCACAGAAGAGGAGCACTTAGACTTGAAGGGGAGTCGGCATCTACTAGGCAGAGAGCCCATGCTTCCTCCCTCCCTCCTTTCCCGCCCATCCATCCATCCATTTATTGAGATAATGTTTTAGGTGCTGGGGACACGGCAGCACCTGTCATGAAGTTAACCCACCAGCAACAAGTGCCTGACAACAGGCATGTATACAAACACATGAGTGGGTCAGAGAGCTGTGGGGGGTGAGGGCAGATGTGGTGGTGGGAGGGAGTGCCATGAGGAAAATGAAAAAGGTCACAACAAAGATGACCTGGAAGGTTGGGTAGGTGGAAGCAACTTCAGCTGGGGTGATGGGGAGGCCTTTCCAAAGAGTAACAGGCAGGTTGGCTGGTGAGGATACAGGGACCTGCAGCACGGGTGAGTGCTTGTGGCACAGAGGAAGGCCAGTGGGGCTGGAGCCAATGAGGGGGAGAGAGGCCCGTGACAGAGTTGGGGGGATGGGTGGATGGCAGGAGCTTAACCACAGAGGGCTGTGTCAGCCAAGATAAGGTGTTTCTAATTCTGAGGTTTAAAGTCAAAACAAAAACTCAGTCAAGCACATATTTTTGTCTTATGCTTTAAAAAACACAAAGGAAGACTGAAAATCCACACACCCCCCCACCCAGTCGTTAGCCCCTAAACTTTGTTATGCAAGAACAAACACCTTCTTTAATCTGTTGCCAGAACCAGATACACTTTGCATCCTAAACAAGCTGCCAAAGCAAAGCAGAAAGCTGGGCCTAAACTCTGTCAGAGGAAGTCCTAAACTTGGCCAAACACATTTCTCCATCTTTTCAAGTGTGTTTATTTGGACAAGGTATACGGATATAAGCACGGATGCACGGAGCCAGCTGCAGAGAGCTAAGACAAACTAACAAAATTATTATTTAGCAGTAAGAAAAGATAAAAGCAGTCCCAAGTGTAAACAAACATGTCTGATTCATCTAATGTTTATGAGCAAAAAAAAGAAAGAAGGAAAAACCTCGATGTCAACCAGCAATGCCGAGGAGGACTCAGACCCGTATTTGCCAAAAACTTCCTGAGCGCTCAGTGAACAAGAAAGGCAGCAGCATTGCTTTCCCCATTTATTAGGGGCTCCCTCCACCACCACCCTCCCCCCACCCAAGCCCACACCTGAAGCCTCTACAGCTGAAGGCGCTGGTAAGACTCATTCTTGCTCATAGAGACTCACACCAGGGGCTCTGCTTGGAAAATGGAGCGGGGTTGGGGTGGGGTGGGGCCCAGTCTGGGAACCTCGGCATCTTTCTCTCTCACACTACAGCACTTTCTGTCCTGCCTGTTCCAGGGGAGTTCACGTTCCCAGCTGTCTCCTTCTCTGGATGCCCGTGCCCTGACACCTGGTTCCGGACACTGGGCTCCGTGGGCCAGCACCCTTCTGATTTGCCAGGAAGACACTCCCAATGCTAAGACTTCATCTGTAGAGTAAATAAGGTCTATTTGTTCTTCGTGCTCTACAAGTTCTTTCTTTTGACTGGATACTTTTTTTTTTTTTTTTAATTAAAGAGGTTGGGAAAGCTTTGCCTTTCGGTCAAATCCTAGGGTTGGTACGAATCCACGAGGCTCTGCCTTAGCATGTGGGGCTTTGACTAACGGCGGGACTTACATCTCTGGGCTTCATGAGGAGAAATTTAGAAAGCTTTTCCTCTCCAAATCCTCCAAACCACAGACCCACTTTCCCTGCCTCCTTAAAAGATTCCTCTGGTCTTCTCTCAAGCATTAAAAGCTGCTGGAATAATGACTGGATTTCTCCTTTGGGGAGAAAAAAATACACAGAACAGACTATGTGGACAGAGCATGGGTGGTAGAATGTGAGCTTCTTGTAGACCAAGCTCTTGGGTGGTCTTCCTATGCAGCGGTGTCCAACCTGCAGCAGCCGGTGATGGCTGGGAATGCAGCCCAACACAGAATCCTAAATTGACTTAAAGCATTATGAGACTTTTTTGTGTGTGATTACACATCACAATGCGTTTAATGTGTGGACCAAGACAACTCTTCTTCTTCCAGTGTGGCCCAGAAACGCCAAAAGGTTGGACACCCCTGGTGGGAATCATTGACGTTAACTACTGAACAACCAACGTGGGCAGTGCTGCGCTACATTGGGGGATAAACTAGACCTAAAATACTATTGCTGCGCTCTTTGCCCTCGTGGGTCTCATGTCTACTAAATGAGGGGTGAATTTTAACAATGAGGAAGTGCTTCTAGGAGAGCACATGGTGTGTGATGTGTTGGGAGCTCGGGGTAGAGGCCAAAGGAAGGTTTGCTTTCCCAACAGAGAAAACATAACTCTTTGATAGCATCATATGCCAGTCCAACCCTGTCACCAACAGTGGACCCCAGCAAACAGGCATTTCCCGAAATATTCAGGCAGAGCCAAGTGGCCCCTCCTGTCCCAACTGGGCTTGAGAAGAATCAGCTCCTGAAAGTCTGGGCACTCAGGACAATGTACCACATTCTTGGAGAAACACCATGAAAATGTAACGTGGATGACTTGTTTGTAAGAGAGAACTGTTTTATGAGGTCTTAGACTTAGACTTAGGAGATTTACAGCTACACTTTGGAGCACGGGCCACCAAAAGAAATGGAACCACGCCAAACTGGCTATGTCAGAAGTTTTGTGCCCCTGCTTGTTTGCCACAACTTTATTCATTTTGTAATCTGTTCACCTCTGAGAGCGAAGCAGCAGTGGCAGACTCTAAAGGTGTAAGAAAACTTTTAAGTGGGAAAAGCTTCCAGCCGTTGTCCTTAGTGTTGTCTGTGAACTGGAAACAGGCTGTGACTGTTCTATTTCACTGACAAATGAGACCCAATACCTAGAAAATCAGAAAGCTGGAGACCCATGGGTACAGAGGGCAGGAAAAAAGAACAGAAAGCATTCCTCAGCAGGTTCCAGAAGGAAAAAAAAATTAAATGGGTGTGCCCAGATTTACGCAAAGCCCACATATCAAAAAACCTATATTGACAGACGTGATAAGGTGTGGGTAATTATTTGCTTTATAAAATGGGCTATTATATGAGATTTTTTAAAAAATAGTAGATTCCTGGGATGCACTTAAGATAGTATTCAACTTAGAGAAAGAAGCTTGGTGACTATCCATGGCACCATATCAAATAAGACCTGTAAGGGACCATGAGGGGAGAGGGCGGGAGCAGAACGTAGATCCAGAACAGTGCTTAACTCTTACTCCCCGCCAGGCCCAGGATGTGATTTCAATCACAACAAAACAAAATAGAAACCAAAGTGGTCACGGCAATCCATCTGTCCTGTCACGGTTCTTTGACTCAGCCGCCCTCCCTTGGTGTCCAGCCTCCCCCCTTTGGGCCCTCTCCTCCTCTTCTGCAGCAGGAGGCCTCCAAGTGGTTTCTTTCTTTACAGCAGTGGTTCTCAACCTGGGGGCGGGGGAGTGATTCTGCCCCAGAGGGAACGTTTGGCAACACCTGGGGACATTTTTGGTTGTCATAACTGGGGAGGGAGTGCTACTGTCATCTAGTGGGCAGAGGCCAGGGATAATGGTCAACATCCCACAGGACAGTCGCCCCCCAAAGCAACACCCCATCCAAAATGTCCACTGGGCCAACGTGGAGAATCCCTGGCCTGGAGGAGGCGAAATCGTGATCGTCCGTCTACGGAGTAGGGGTGCGAGTGCTGAGTATTTGGGACTTTTCCTTCCTTTTAAATTTGGTTGGAGGGAAAACCTGCCACTCAGGTGTCATGATATGCTATTCCTGGAGCCAGCTGGATAAGCCACTGGTGCCAGCATTAAAGTCACTGACATGTGAAAAGTGCCTGAGCAACCCCCTTGAAAGCATTTGGTTGAAACACGCATTCAAAGTGCTATAGAAGCAGTGGCTTGGCAAGGCCCCACCACACTTGGTCTTTGAAAAACGGACTTGAAGGTCATTTATACCAATGAGCTGTGGCAAATTCACCTATTCTGTAAGCACATCTTGACTCAACAAGTCTTTTGATCCACTATAGAATGGCAACAATTACATTTTAATGAGTTATGTTCACTCACTTGTCAGAACCTGTTGGGATAATCTAAATAACTTCACGTCCTTTTAACATTGCCCAGGAGACTGCCTCAGAGGCTGCAGGCTCAATTGTCTCCTAAATCCCCAATCCCAGTTAAGTTACCGATGAAGCAGCCGAGGCAACCACGCTCCTGCTGGCTTCTGTTTAGACTCGTTTTTGGTTTTCAACTTTCCCAAATCATAAATCTCTTTCTTTCACAGCTGAGATGGTGTTTCTTGTCTTACTCTTTCTTTAGTGCTAGCACAGCACACTTTAAAACTTTTTCCTAAAAAATAAACTTTGAAGCGTGTTTGATTAATCACTAGGTTTTTTGAAAACCTAGTTTTCTTTTCAAGGCAAGTAAGTATCTCTAGATTTCTCTCATTTCCTGCCCAAAGATGGTAAAAGAAGCAACAATCGGCGTCTCTCAACCTGTAGCTGTAAAATATGAATAACACCCAGACGTTTTGCTTCCTCATTTTTCATTCATGGGGAACTTCTTAGACAAAAAAAAAATAAAAATCCCACACATTTATAGTAGCAGATAAATCTGCTCAATTCCCCAGGCCACTTTTACCACCAAATCCCCTAAAATGACTCTAAAGTCCTTTCATTTCAAATATAAATTCCACAGAGCTCCACAAACCACAGACACAACAAGTCTTGAAACCATACTCTCCCTTCACTCTCGGGGATAGCAGCCTGAAAAAAAGACAGTGTTTAAAAGGTCTCTAAACTGTAATTCTCAGTCAAAGAACCCGCCTTTCCTGCTCTTCACTCCAGTACCGTATCAATGAAAAAAGCTCCATGATTCAATTTGTAGCCGAAGAAAAACAGAAAGTTTAAGTTAACTATATCTCAGGCCAGTGCAAGGGGCTTCTATTGCCAGCATCCGGCCGACCACATCTGGAGGACCCAGGGGGCTCCGAAGTTGCCAAGGAAGCCGGGAGTTTCAGGTCTTCCTGCAAAGCAAAGGCGCCTTGGGCAATGGGTGCTTTACCTGATGCCGGGGCTCCCTCCTTCCTCTGCTTCTGTTCCTTGACCATGCAGAGCAGGGAACTTCTCCAGGCTGCAAACTCAGACCACGGGGAAGAGGCTTGCAAAAGCCAGACCTCAGCCCGGCCGATGGGGGCTCCCTGCCCACCTGGGTTACACACGCGGTCCTCTCTGCTGCTAGGAGAGAATACGTGCCTCTCTGCAGGGACACACACCAGAAAAAAAGAGCAGAGAGGGCCAGGCGCTCTCCCGCCTCCCTCTCCTTCCTGCACTCACCAACTAGTGAAAGCACCAGCAACTACTATGGGCTAGTCCATGTTACCAAAAAGGAGGGGGGTAGGTTTCCTTTTTTAAACGCAGGTGGGGAAAGTACCACTTTTCACCTTCACTCGCAATTGTCTGCAACAGGGCTCAGGCCGTCATTGTCCCCACGGCAGAAGCTTGAATTGGCGCCAGTCTTTTGCGTTTTAAGTCTCTTTCTCAGATTGGAGGTGATGGAAAGGGGTACAACTGAGCACAGCTGTCAGAGAGCTGGCAGCTTCTCCAGCCACCACCTTCCAGGGACACGCTAGGGGGCCCTTCCCGCACCTGTAAGAAACCTGAGTGCAACTTCAATTGCATTCATTTTCCACAGTGTTCACATTCATAATTTTTGAAGAACATGTGACCCCCCCAAAAGACTAAGTATCAAGCTTCCATGATTCATATCATTACCATATTTTGTATTCTGCTCTTTTATTGCAGCAAAAAAAAAATTATTAGATACCCACATTCCAGACACTGCACACACAGTCCCTCACTGTCAGCTAAACGATCCCGCAGAAGTCCCAGATGAACCAGCGACCAAAGGTGAAGTTCCAGGCTCTTCATATATGTGAATGGAGAGGAGGAGCCAGAACCTTCTACCGTGACAGTTTAGCACCTTTCCTATATACCCTTTTCATAGGACTAGGGCGAGATTGTTACAGCTGTCGCAAGTTTTAATGAGACCAAAGTGATTTAAGGAAATTTTTCATGGAGATTATTTGCCCATAAAGATCAGCTCATGAAAAGACCCTTTGTGTGTGCGTAATCTTTCTAAACTGGTTTGGAAGCAATCCCAAATATTGCTGAAGCAATGTAAGGTTTTTTGTTTGTTTGTTTTTTTAAACAACAAAGCGTTGCTTCTCAAATGAAGAAGAAGCTGCTGGATTGCACATAGAGTAATTATAGGAGGAAGCTAAATTCCTAGTGCATTTTCCTTCCAAGGAGTCAAAAGTCTCCATGAATGGGCTTTTGCCACACTCCAGCAGGGCTCGTTCCTCCAAGTGTAATCTGTAGGCTCCCCCAGGCCCCAACCCCATCCCAGAATCACCCCGAGGAGGGTGGCACATTAAACGCAGATTCCCAGGCCCCACTGGGATCCCTGACTCCGAATCTCTGGGTGAGGCCCGGGAATCCATACTCTAAACAAGATACTCGAGTGATGCTCACACACAGAGGTTTCAGGAGCCCAGCCTTGGACTGTGAAACCCTGGCAGTTGGGATTGGACCTTTATCTCTGCAACCCAGAGCTTGGCCTCCTGTTTTGGGACCCTAGCAGGCAGTCTACTGCAGGGGTATCAAACTCATTTTCACTGGGGGGGCCACATCAGCCTTGAGGTTGCCTTCAAAGGGCTGAATGTAGAGCTCCTTGCCCCTAGTTAAGGAGTGGTTACATTTATACAGTCCTAAAACTCCATTCAGCCCTTTGAAGGCAACCACGAGGCTGATGTGGCCCCCGGTGAAAATGAGTTTGACACCACCAGTCTACTGTTTGTCAGAGAAGTGGAGGGGTCCCTTGTCACAGAGAGGAGAAGTCAACAGGGCCCCCCGTCACATGGCTAGAACAGGGCTCACTGCTGCCCAGGCTTTATCCTCATTCTTCTCTCCGACATTTGGAGTGTCAGCTCCTTTATTTCTTGAATCACCTCTACATCTCCCAGGATGGGGAGAAAGAAGATGGTTCATGTTCAAATTTACCAAGCAAACTTCTAACTTTGTGAGTTTCTCAATGACATGGGCCCCAAAGCACCACCATGTGGAATCAAGAGGTCCAAGAAATCTGTCTGTTGGGTCGGGCCTTGGTGGGCTTTGATGAGAGGCCTTCCCTGTCCTTCTGACCCTGAACGTTCATATGCATGTGACTTGGGGAAAGAAGGTGAAGAGTAAAGAATCAAAGGATGGGCAAAGATTTCTGTTTGAGGGGATGGGGATGTGCTAAAAATGGGCTGTGACGATGGTGGCACAGCTCTGTGAATTTACTGAAGGCCACCAAATTGCACTTCGCCTGGGTGAACTGCAAGGTATGTAAACAAAGTTCTCACTAATCAAAGGGGAAGCTGGTTATGATCTATGCCAGAGGGACTCAGTGCTATATCAGAGGGCTGATATAGGGGCTTTTTCAGGCCACAGAAGCCAAGAGACCTTTCATCATCACCTTCCATTCGCAAGGCCCCATCTGGCAAATGTGCGGGGCATTATTTCAAACAGAATAGCATGAACCCTCCAGGGTTCAAACTGACACAGGTCATACTTGGGTCAACGCACTAAGACAAGCATAAGCAGAAAGAAGTGGGGGCATTTACTTCCCACATGAGTGAAAGGAACAGGTATTTAGAGGGTGGTGAGAATTTACGCCCAGAGAGTATGTGGAATCTTTAAGAATTCTGGCTCCGCGACATGGCAAAAATTCATAATGGGAAAAATAATCACTCATGAACACATCTTTGTTTAGCAGCTGCCAGAGGCCTGGTGAAAAGCAACAGAAAATTCTTGCTGAAACAACGGTAGATTGAATTCATGGGCATAAATGCATGTGAATATCTAAAGTTAAGTGACTGAAGTGGTTACATTTTCAAACCAAATCAACATGACTATTAACGCAACTGTTAACTTGTGCATCTGAAATAATCACGTGTAACTATGCCGGAGAGGTGAGAGAGGAAAGCGATAGGGGTGGGCCCGACTCCTTCATTCAGACAGAAAGTTCGACATAGTGGGCTTTTTACCAAATCTGTTTCTTCATTTATACATGAAGGAAATGGGAAAAAGCATTCTTGACACCGTATATGTCAGGCACTGTCCCAGCTTCATGCGCCTCATTTGAGCCTTTCAGAGGTAAGTATTATCCACATTTCACAGAGGAGGGTTCCAAGGCTCAGAGAGTTTAGACAACCTGCTAACCACGACTCAGCTCAGAGTACAGCTGCTGGGATCAAGTCCTGGGGTGTCTGGTTGCATCTATTTTTTCTGCTAACCACTCTTTTCTCCCTCCCACCTCATCTAAGGCTACTTCAAGCTCCCAAATTCCAGATTCTGTGTTTCCAAGATGCCTGCAGCTTTGAGTTTTGCTGCAGACCATGAAAATGGTGTGTAGACAGTCTTCATGTGTAAGGCTACTGTGAAGTGTCATTACGGGGTTGGAATTACTGCACCCGGTCATTTTCGCTGGGCTGGAAGGGCACCAACCCAGACCGTCACTCCCCCTGACCAGCTGGTCAACTCTATGCAGGTCCATCTGCTGGAATTGGCATAACATCCTTCCAAGGTGGGAAGCCGTGAGGTCCAGGAAGCCAGCACATTCAGGTGGAAAACAAGAGAGGAGAAGGCCTGTCCCTAGCAGGAGCGGCAGCAGGGCAGCATCACGCTGGCGGACACTGGGACCCGAAGCTCCCATCTGCCCTGGAGCATGGATCATCTCCCGGGCCCTCTGGGCAGTCTCACCTCCTTACCTGGAGGAAGCTGTGCCCAGAACAGAAGTTGTCCTGGCAACCTTTGGATGGTGCCATTTTTCAATGTGTCCCCCAGTTTAAATGCTCACTGAAAGAAGCTAAGTGAGCAAAAAGACTAGGACAAAATAGAGCAGAGGTAGCCAGAGACAATCTCCTTCTGTGTCAGCTGGCATGAGTCCAGAAGCCGGAGAAGATGGCTTCAGACCCAAAGGGTAGTCCTGATGTCCTCCAGAGGCACAACCCACATCCCACGAGAAAGGCCGGCTCTGAGCTACGTGTCTCTGTCCCCATCTGCCAGTGGCCAGGCAGGCAGATCCAAGTAGAGGGCGAGTATTTTCTAATTGGAACAGACTTTCAGATGGAGGCTGGACCCAGGTGAGGCCACAAAAGCCCATTTACTTTAAAATTAAACTAAAATCATGCTAGTCTATAATGGAAAAATGTATATATATTTTTTTAATTTTTAAAATGTACAACCTACTTCCAAAAACAACTTGAAATGGGAAACAGCACATTACGAGCATGCAATGAAACCAAACAGTAAAACCAATCACATGTTTAAGATCAAAGAAACAACCAAGGTCGGAAAAAAGTGAGCTAAGACTTCAATAATAGCAGCAAACAGAGATAAATTTCCCACCTTCACCTACCTATGACTACCCATTCCTCAAGATCCAAAGCCAACTTTTTTCCTCATAATTGACAAGACTCTCTTAAAGCTGGGGCCTTTACAATGTATGTCTTTTGTTTGGCCTTCAAACTACCGATTACC